>JAWNMU010000605.1:0-13721 GCA_035043665.1 Drosophila quasianomalipes | reverse complement strand
AACTATTACTTTAGTTCGATTTACGTATTGCTAGTGCCCATTCTAAAAAAATACATTTATTTAAATTGCTGTCTCTTTTTGAATGGTTGTTAATTAATTTACCTGTAAATTTCAAATAGGCATTGATATAAGAAGCGATTTGTGCAGCAGTTTGCTGCAGCGAAATTTCAAAACGAATTTTCTAGTTGGAAATGGCTTTTGCGCAACAAAACAATTAAGTATTTTAACTTACGTAGTAGTAGGCTTTTCTCCTTTATATATTAATTATTTGATCACACTGTACAGCAAGTTCAACCATTAAATTTATTCAGTTTTTGACGTTTGCAACGCGCACCACTTGTTCGCTAGGAGATGAAGACACGTTTTGCCAAAAATTCGCTTTACCCTTTATTTCAACAAATTTGAGTTTCCTTTATTATTTTTCTTTCGTTTTTTTGGAAGCTCAAAACTATTGCTAATAGATGGCGCTATATGCGAAACGCAACAAATTATTGCCCTTTTTAGGAGAAACCAAAATTTATAGTCGACAAGCAAATCATTACAAATTACAAAAATGTACAACATAATTTGACAAAAATTCATGTGAGTTTGGGTGTTTGCAAGATGCTTGCAATATGCCCTGCGTACAGCACAATTAATTTGAAGAACGGTATTTTCCATGTGCCAATAGCTGAAGGAAGTAGGAAATTTAAGCTTCTAACTAACCCAACGAAAAGCAAAATAAAATTTTATATTGGTCCAAACGAAGAATTGGTTATAGAGAATCTGAAGAAATATTTGACGTCAAGCCCTATGTTTGCCATTTACAATGAAAAGTGTGATGCCCAAGTTCATACTGACGCATATAGAGATGGATATGGAGCTATTTTATCTGTTACATCCAGTATATTTTATGCGTAAAAAGGCATCGGACGCACAGCGATAATATACAAGTTACGAGCTAGAGATACTTGCAGTCATAGAAGCATTGACAAAGTTCAGAGTTTATCTTTTAAGCATTCCATTCAAAATAATAACAGACTCCAATTCGTTTACAAAAACTTTGGAGAATCAAAACTTATGCACAAGAGTAGAAAGATGCATTGATTTTAGAAGAATTTAGCTATGAAGTAGAGCACCGTTGTGGTCCACGCATGAAGCATGTGGATATTCGATATCCACGATGTCCGATAATGACCATAGGCGACGAAAGCATTTCGATTGGTGTCGAAAATGCGAAAAGCAAGATGACAATCTGAAAACAATAATAAAGATACTTGGATAGCAAAAGCTAAGAGATTTTTTATGAAGCCAGGCATTCTTTATAAGTTAGTTGATGACGCTGAACTAATAGGAGTTCCTAAAGATATGCCATAGCAAATAATAAGTAAGGCTCACGACAGAGGTAATTACGCCATAAAGAAGACAAAGGAACTCATATGCAAAGAGTATTTTATACCATATCTCGATGATAAAATCAAAAGACATATTGACTGCTGTATACCTTGCATTCTTATCAATCACAAGCGAGGTAAACAAGAAGGTGCAAAAAGATGACGTGCCATTACAAGCCTATCACATCGATTTTTTGGGTGCGTTGGAATCAACTCACAAGTATTATAAACACATTCTAGCTGTAGTAGATGCTTTCACGAAGTTTTGCTGGCTGTATCCACCAATACATTCTTCAACAACAAACGAAGGAATTACAAAATTGGGCAATCAGAGCGTAATATTTTACGAGGTAAAGCGAAACCTCAGATATTGAAACTACAAGCCCAAAATAAAAAGAACTCAACGAGCAAAGAAACAACGACTAGAGTGAATTCGCAAGATGGCGAATCTGCTAAAAAGACAATCGGCGAAAAGCGAGAGTAGCATGCGATTCCAACGAAGAGGGAGCTGCAGTTCGACCTTTGACGGAATAGGTTGTGAGAGCTGTGTCTCAAGTCGAGAAACGACGCGAAAGATTATAAACGCCAACGTAAAACAATATAAGCTATCAGTTACATTGTATTAACATTATCTTCTTTATATTAATATCTTTTATAATAAAAATCTCACATGTATATGGACAATTAAGATAGCACTAAACCTTCAGAGTTTTGAATCTACTTAGATGATTTATAAGGCTGGGCTATGTCCCAACTTCTTCCATATTCTGGTTTTAGATGGATGAATGGTACTGAAATAAGTGAATATGACATTACATCTATTGATGAAAATTCAGTCTGTGTACATTCTCGAGGTAGATCTTTTGTATCAAGATTCTCTTCATGATTACCATTATATGGGCTATCATCTTTTGACAACTTTATTGTCCAACAAAAACACAATTTAATTTCCACGTTATGCTGTACAACGATACCAACAAGCTTACGCATTCCTTTAAGGTTGCCTCCGCCTACAGCGAGGACATTATGCCGCACACAAATTATACGTTCGATTTCAAGGGCATCATCGACGATATATTCTACACAAAGACGGACATGGTGTTGCTGGGCCTGCTGGACCGACGGAGTGGCTGCGCGAAAATAAAGTGGTTGGCTGTCCACATCCGCACATACCATCATAATAAATCGATGATAGCAATAGACTCGGCGCGGTAGGCCATCATCGACCATGGTGACGACAGCAACAGCAACAACAACATCGACGGCGACAATTCGGACAGCAGCCACTGGAAGCGGCGGCGGCGGCACCAGCACGCTGCCATTCAGATATTGAGGCGAGCCATGCCCGCGATGCGCTGGAAAGGACAAATACAGTCGGCTCTTCGATCGGATTGTGGCGTTGATCAATCAGAGCATACCCTTCCAGGCATCCAACTTCTATATTGGTGTGCTGGACATAGCCGGCTTTGAGTACTTTACGGTTAATTCGTTTGAGCAGTTTTGCATCAATTATTGCAACGAGAAGTTGCAAAAGTTCTTCAACGACAATATACTGAAGATTGAGCAGGAACTGTATAAGCGAGAGGGTCTCAATGTGCCCGAGATAACATAACATAATAGACATCGTTGTGCTGAGCAAAATGTTCAAGCGATCTGGCAGTGAACGCTTACTTGGCGAGATGCCCATATAGGTATTCCTACCCATAATGACGACATTGCGCTTGCAAGGATCACAGACGCGCTTTGTTGTGCGACTAAAATACTTCAGCTCCGATTTGAGACTCCATGGGAGATTGTCCTTGAAACCGATGCCAAGGTCTTCGGAAACAGCAACTAGAAGTCAAACGCTTAGTCTATCAACGATTTGCTTATTTAAGGTCTGAAGCTAATTGCTAAACCTTATCACAACCAGAGTCACTAACGATCGATTACCGAAATGAAGGTTTGAAGCCACCGCTAAATCGTCTCACAATGAGAAAAACTAAAAACGATCGATAAGCTAGAGCTATGCGAAAAAAATTAATTAGCTGCAGCAGACGGCCGATCAGCGAACGCCCTTTATCGACAGAGAGAGAGAGCGCGCTCCACAAAAAGAGCGCTGCACAAAGAGAGCGCTGCACAAAGAGAGCGCTGTCCAATGAGAACGCTTTTAACCTGGCTGCTGCAGCTCAAATGAACATTAATGGCTAACAATAAGCTATTTATATTAAGCCACGCAGGGCTTCAAATTCAAGCAAATATACAATTCATAATCAATTATAAGTTCTTTGCTGCTGCTGCCAAAGATTCCCTTTCAACAGAAACCTTTACAGGCAGCACGCACATCTTGTTGCCAGCTTATTTCTGGTCCGCCTTTCGTAGTCTACAAATTAGGTCTGATTCTATTGGAGAGCAGCCAATCAGAAAACGGGTCCCAGCCACAACCTCAAGATAGCCAGAATTTTTTGAAATCGAACTACCGGTCGAGAATTATTACTAGCAGTTGGGTAGTGCTCGCAAATGTTCGAAAAGGATTACCGACTAGCCAATACAGCGGTGGAAGTGCCACTTTGTTGTTCTCACAGCCGCCTCCAACAATCCTCCTGAGTGTGTAGAGGAACATAGTTGTGGCTTGTATCCCATAGGTGGATTGTGCCCACTTTGAAGGTCGCTTCTTTGGCATGCGCTGGATTTGAGTCGTTGGAGTTCTCTGCAGCTTAGCAACCGGCTAACTCCTCCGCGGTGAGCTCTGAGTCGGGTGTGGGTGCCCCGTTACTATCTCCAAATCGAGTTCAAGCTCCACCATCTTTCAATGCGCAATTTAATGTCAACAACGATTTTTGACGCAAGCACTGACCACTACCTGTGACCACCAAGCCAAGGAGAGTCTCTTGCAATAGTTGCAGTCCAGGTACGAGCCTGATCTGCCCAACACACAGCAAATCGAAGAACATACTGACGCCAATCAATAAATCCGCACACCGAGGTTTGTAGAAAGCGGGTCAGCTAATCGTATGTTGGCAGGAATATTCCAATTGTCTGTGTCAATCGCAAAGCTGGACAAACTATCCGTAATCGTAGGTGCGACCAAAGCTGTGAGAGATATGGCTCAGGCAAATTTTTGGGAATTAAACCAATATCCACCGTATGACCTTCAGTGCGAATATTAATGTCACCAAGACCAAACACCACAGTTGTAGATGGAGCTCTCTTCAACTGCAATTGCTCAGCAAAGTGAGATATGACCAGGTGCTACACAGATCCCGAATCTAGTAAAGCTCTGCAGAGAAGAAACGACTTTCTACGCGAATGATCGCCGTGGCCAACAGCACAACTTCTGATGAACCATCGTGTGCAGCAAAAGACGCAGAGGCCGATTGTGAAATGGAAATCGAGGAAGCGACGAGCGCGGAGTCAGCTGGTGCATTGGCTGGCTGTTGCAAAAGGTTGCCATCAAAGTGCAGCAGGGTATAATGTCTATTATCACATACACGATAATGCCCATTTTGCATTCCCGAGCTTGTGTCCAGCCTTTAAGCAATTAAAGCAAAGAATCAGCTTTCTTAGCTTCCTTGTGTCGCAATGAGAGAGATATGTTTCCAAGCCCGGTAAATGCATAAATAGCATGGTTGACACAACCACCAAATGAACACAATGAATTATTAGATTGGGATATCACAAGCGCTCGTCTACTTGGGTTAAGATTTTGATGGTGTTTTCCAATCTGAGAATTAAAGGAATGATATTCTGGCATCGCTTCTCCAAGAATGCGTAAAATTCTTGTGCTGCGGTTATTTGGTCCATCGGTGCAGACTACTCCCAACAAGTCTGAGTAGCAATGTCCATTTTTTGTAGGAGAGTTAACTTTATCCGAGAACTCAGGAAGTTTCCCTGATTACGACAAATCTACCTTCTTGAGCCCAATAATCTCCTTGATATGCAATTGGAACTCTAACCGCTTATTATTAAAGCATTTGTTTAGAATGTGTAGAGCCGCACGATAATATGCATTGGATATTTTTAGCGAATGTACAGACTCTAAATAAATCTTTGTCAATACTTGAGTTAAATATGAAGTTTGTATTCCATGTAGCCGCCGGCAAAAGTAGGTAGCTTGAGCTCCGATAAACGCGGTCGATGAGAGCAATCTACGTATGTATGTAGTTGTTGGCTGATCACCGGAGTACAAAAACTTTTTCCGATCTGGTCTATAAATAAATCAAAGTATCCCATACATTACAGAAATTTTCAGCAATGTTTAAAAATTACTTAAAATTTTCCAAGAAATGGGACTTAGGGACTTAAATTCATATCATACAACAATAGCATAAAATAATTTTCAGTAATACTTTTTCAAATTGCTAAATTACGCGAATTGTTTGAAAAACGTATTAAGCTGGTTAAATCGTGGAAAATGCACACATTGCAAAAGGTTGGGTGCTCGTGCCTTTATTGCAAAGGACAGTTTTCATAGTTCCGACCAATTTGCAGAATATATATATGCGATTGAAATGAATCGTCTTCTTAATGTGTATGATAAGCCGATGTACTTATGTTTTGATGTTTTAGAACTATCAAAATGGAAAATGTATGACTTTCATTATGATTACATGATTACATGAAGTTTCAAGAAAAAATCACATTGAACTATATGGATACACTCTCATTCGTATATTCTATTGAGAGTAGTAATTTATATAAAGATATTGAGGAAACAGTTAAACAGCTAAAACAGTTAAATTAATTAATTAATTAACAAATAAAATGTAAGTACAACTAGAGAAAAGAATAATAAATTAGTTAATAAATAAGTAAAATGCAATAGAACAGAGAAAAAAAATAATAAAAATTAAAGTTGAATTAACAAAAAAAAATAAATAATAAATAAATGTATAATAATAATTAAAAGTACATGTGTCTCTTTTATTTTAATTTATGAAAACTGAAAATGTTGTATGGTGGTATGAGAAAAGAGTAAGAAGAATAACGAAAGATATTTTTGGTTGAAAATGTGTGTGTGTGGCTGTGTGTATTTAAAAATGCAGTGTGCCTATGTGAAAAAGAAGAAGAAAACACAAACATTTTAGGTAGGAAATGTTTGTATCATTATTTGAATTCATGACGCTGTATGTGTATTGTGTAAATGGAATGTGTTAAAAAAGCAGAAAGTCGTCAAAGTCCCGAGTACCTAAAGCACAGTTGTAAAGTTGTCGAGGAAATAAGTCGTTGTTTTATAAAGTCAAAAATTACGTTGTAA
Organism: Drosophila quasianomalipes; assembly: GCA_035043665.1. Classification (NCBI taxonomy): domain Eukaryota; kingdom Metazoa; phylum Arthropoda; class Insecta; order Diptera; family Drosophilidae; genus Drosophila; species Drosophila quasianomalipes. Next base: position 7,112 of record JAWNMU010000605.1, on the reverse strand, counting down.
ATCCAATTATCATATTTCACTGTGATATACTTATAACTGAATAATAAACACTACATAATCATCCCTACATTTGGGGGCTCAATCGGTCGTGCGACCTATACGTGGAGCACTGAAGTCAAACAGTGTAACAGTGAAAATTATTGCAAACTTAGTAAGTTGAAAAAATGAAAAATAACAGTGAAAAAATCAATTTCAGAATAAGTTGAAACGCTGAAAAAGAATTCACCAGTACAAAAAGCAGAAACGACACAAGCAGACAAAAATTACGACAAATCAGAACAGCTCGATTGTTAAAAACGTATCGATGAAACACACTCAAAAAGTTGAAGAAGAAATTTCGAAAATGAACGAGCTGCAAGAAATTAACACTCAAAACATACAAAAAATAATTCAAAATGTTGCTATTCAACGAGTTCAGACAAAGTAAAAAATAAAATCGAACCTTATAATATTGGAAAGATCGTGCCAGACTTCAACGACGACAGTGTGCCGATAGAACATTGGTTTGCAAACTTTGACGAAAATGTAGAGGCATATGAACTTAGTGACAAACAGAAATATGTGCAAGTTCGCGGAAAGATGATGAAGATGGCAAATATATTTGTGGAATCTGTCATAGTAAATTCATGTGAACAGTTGAAAGTGTTTTGATTTCTGTTTTTAACCGTACTGATTTATCAATTATTTTATACAATTTAATCCAACAATATGTTCCATTATAACTAAACTCTCTCCACATCATCTCCTTAGCATCTATATTAAAACGTCCAACAATTGACGCCTTAAGACCGCTATAAGTTGAGTAATGATTGATGTTATGTTTTTTACAGAAACTCTTAGTCAGTATTAAAAAATTATTTTCCATCATCGGGCTCCAAATTCTTTGGAATTCGATTCTCCTTAAGTATACTCGAGAATGCGTGTTTAACCTCTTTTATTTTCAATGCTTGTCGCCATGCATATTTCGAAAACGTATCAAAAACTTTCAATAGAAATGTATATCCTTTATTCGATGACTATTGTCGCATTTCTTCTAAGTCTGATGCATGTAATTACTCTATTAAATTCTTTCTACTCATGATTCTCTTGTTAATTAGAGATGTTCATATTAAATTTGAATTTTTATTTATTTGTTTTAATTTTTTATAAACGAGAAAAATACCTGCAGAACATTTTGAATAAGTTTGTATTTAGTATCAATCATATTATTTATATATTTTATTATCGAACTTTATAGAGTCCATTTTGAACATTTTTTGACTTTCATAGTTAAATAAACTTTATAATAACTCAGTTTGCGAATTGAAATTCGCTGAGAACTTTCTGATTCTTTCAAGAATTCTTCCATATCAATTTTATTGTACTTCGGTACCGAAGTTACCAATAGTATATTGGTTTTGTGCAATATTCGTAATGTTGTCTGTCTGTCCGTCTGTGTGATCGCAACTTTTTTGGACACCCTTAGAGATAGGGACTTCAAACTTGGAAAATATACAAGTCTGTGCCCGTGTCAGACAAAGTGTAAAATTTGGAGTGCTATGTCGATCAGAGAGCTAGAAAATCGATAAAATCGATATTCGCAAGTTTAAGGCGACAGTCACAAAATTTGGTTGGTAGGTTGTTGTTGATGTCCTTCAAAGATCTGCATATACCACGCCCACCTCCGCCACCCCCAGGCCACGCCCTCGAAATTTTAAATGGCTACATCTTTCGCAAGTTTTTGAGTTAGAGCCGTCAAATGTGGTATTTATATTACTGTTAACCGCCTTTAAAAGCCGATAACAAATTTGTATGGCCATGCTCATAGCTGTGCCCATAATCACTAAAGCCAATATTTCGGAAAGTGTAAATCGATAAATCCGCATATCTAACAGAATTTTGAAGATAGAGTGACCAATCTTGGAAGGAATTTGCTGGTAACCTCCTTCAAGGATCGGCATATAAATTTTATATGCCTACACCCGCCGCCCCCAGGAACTTCGACCATAGAAATCTGAAATGCGCATATCTTCCACAATAGAATCACAAAGTGAACGTGTGTTCCTGGAAACTCCCGTAAGAGATTGATAAAAATGTAATGGTCACGTCCACTACGCCTCCCTGACCCGATACACTAATTTGAATAAATCGATAAGACCATATTTCGCACACAATTTGAAAGCTAGTCACAGTTACCAAACTCGAAATGTAGATTACTAAGATCGTACTCGCACTCCCGCCCCCAAAATTGGCAAAGGACTATATCTATCGTAATTTAAGAGCTAAAGCTACCAAACTTAGAAGGAAGATTACTAGGAACCTTCTCTTATAATTTTTTCGACCACGCCCACTCCCTCCCACAACATTTTCAAAATCTCAATTCTTCCGTAATTTAAGAGCTACAGTTACCAAGCTTCAAAGAAACGATACTAGCTTACATCTATCGCAATTTGAAAGGCAAACTTTGGCAGTATTTCTTGGCTACACTCAGCCTATTCTTCGCTACCTGTTATAAACTTTTATTATGGTATGGTATCATACGCTCTATCTTGTTTTTAATCTCATGAAGAAATGTAAATAATATTTCACTTATGGTTTTCTGATCCGATGGATGTTTTCCATTTAAAAGTCTTTCAAAGATCTGCATCGTTTCTTCAAGTTTTCTTTCTAAAAAGACTTTAGTAACTGCATCATTATTTTCCAATAATGTTCTGATCAACATCAAGTAAAACACCAGAAATTTGTTTTTTTACACTTCATCTTTCTTTTTCATTGCTTGTCGAGAAGAAGTGACCAAACTTGTCAAGAGGCATTTTGATACTAACTAAATTATATGTTAAGTCACAGTATTATTTATTCAATAAATAATTTTTGCTTCACGAAGTTCTTCAACTATCGAAACGATTTCATTATTATGATTAGTGTTACCAGCTGCCTGTGAGCCAACTAAAAGTTTAAGTCTATCAACGATCTCATTTGGATCATCCCAATATACACAGTGTTATAAAACGTCCATCTTTATGGATTTGGATCCATTTGGATCATCATTTTTTGAGACATGTTTTTCTTTTATTACTTCAGTGTACTTTTTTTTAACGATTTCCCTTAAGCGGGCCATAGGTGAAATGATTTCCATGGGCATTGGTTTTTGACAAGATTTTCTGATATACATCCAAATACGATTCATCATAACCTTTAGGATTGCTTGCGCTATCAGCTTTTTGATAGCTTTATGTTCCAATTATTATTTCCACGTTATAAACTTTGAAGCCACCGCTAAACCTTCTCACAACGAGAATAACTAAAACCGATCGATAAGCTAGAGCTATGCGAAACAACTGATTAGCTGCAGCATCCGGCTGATCAGCGAACGCCCTTATATCGAGAGAGAGAGAGAGAGAGAGAGAGAGAGCGCTGTACAAAGAGAGCGCTGTACAATGAGAACGCTGGCTGCTGCAGCTCAAACTGCACTTAACATAATGTGGATATGTATTTTAGACTAACAATAAGCTATTTATATTTAGCCGCGGAGGGCTCCAATTTAAACATTTTAAAGATTCAAAATTAATTAAAGTTCTTTGCTGCTGCTGCCAAAAAGGATCTTTCAAGTAAATCAAAGAATATAATCCAAAAGAAGATTCCACTTTTCACCGGTTTTCAGCTCAATTTTCTTGTGGTAAACAGATATTTTAGAACTTCTCAATATAATTTGCCCACTTTTTTCAAGCTTTCTTTGACGTTATAATTCATTTACAGATTTCATCAGTTATTTCATTCGTTTGATTATAGTCTTCAGTATTTATTATATTGGATTTATTATAACTCTTTTCGCAGTGCATCATAAAACTCACTAGTACTTCTATAGTTCTCAGCATTTTTAATTTCATTCCTACCATTTACTTGTCCTTCCTCTTTTTATTTGCTACTATATTCCCCCTATCATCTGTCAGTACATGCTCATTCATTTTTAACTATAAACCAACCATCCTAAAACCGAAAAACACTTTTGAAGACTGTTTCTGTGTTTCAAGCCGTTTTTCAGTTGATCATGTGGTTTATAGCGGTTTTTCATATGGCTTTACACAGTTTAAAGCGATTTTTCAGATGGTTTCGGGTGTAAAGAATACACTTTCTCGAATCAAACTAAAGTTTGTAAGACTACATGTAGTTATTATATACTCAAATAAAATATCTGGCTTTTAGTTATTTTGAAATTTGAATTCTAGTTATTTTAAAGCAACATCTTTATTTCATATTAATAGAAATCTTCAACATAAGTGTCCACTGTTAAAGTTCTGTCCTAAATATCGATTAAGCTCTAAGGCTCGTGGTAAATTTCCATAACAATCAAAGTATCTGATATGCTTATCTGCTTTGTAATAAGCTACCTAATGTGTTCCAGCTCAGTTGAAAGGTTAAACAAACCGGCATTCCCTTTTCCGTATTCGTTTTGGTAATGTATTTCTAGCGAACATTCTGAAGCGGCAGAACGCAAAAATGCAGTGGGTAACCCTCGAGCTGAATGGGCAAGTGATCCCGGCAACCTTGAAAGAACCGGACCAGGGGTTCATAATATTGCAGAAATGCAACCCGTAACTACCTCCCCTGGACTGGAGGGTAGTTAAGGTTAAAGCCAACCCAAGGGACGATGAATCCAACGGTGGGATTCTCAACAAAGAATCACACGCACCGATTGAGACTGCCAGGGGTGAGTTTTAGCTGTCGGACGAGGAGGATAGCAATATAACGGTAGTGAGAATTAAATCCGCAGATGTCAATGCGACTTCTACAGATAAACCTCCACCACTGTAAAGCAGCATCCGCAACCCTTATACTTCCGCCTGGCTGGCGGCGGAGTAGATGTAGTCCTAATCCAAGAATCTTGGGTAGTTGGAGGTTTGCGGGTTAGGTAACGACTATCACATGCTCATTGTAGCTCCATCCGAAGATATAATAAGAACCTTCATTTTTGCGAAAAAACATCTTAGTATTCTTCTGCTCCATAAATTTAGCAACAGCGACAACACAGCAGTAAGCATGGAGCTCCAGCCATCTCCCATACATAAGCATATAGGGCCCACCATATAAGGACCACTAACGGATGAGATAATACAATTTCTCATTTCGTTAAAGGTTGGGACGTCAATACTCACCAAGAAAAGACCTCCATGGTGGACACCTCAACCCTAGTGTTCTTCGACAAAGTTGTAGGTCTCTTTTCAATACTGCGAAGTCGCAAAACAATGAAATCGTGGAGAGATTTCTGCACAGATATAGATTCAACTAACGAAGCCGCGAGGCTTAGAAAAGTTCTATCGAAGACCACCCTCATACTAGATTATCTAAAAGAAATATGACTATTCATGGTCAGTCTTTCTTTGAAGAGTCACTGGACATCCTCCTTAAGAAACACTTCCCAGGCTGCTCTGAGCTGCCTTTGAATGCACACACAAATGATTTGTGAAGAGATTACATCAATAAAACCTCTTCTACAAGCTGTTTAAATCTCCAGGCCCCGATAAAGTAAGCCCAGCTCAATTACAAAAGGAGGACACAACAGTTTTAAACTGGCTAGATACAATTTTCGAGAAAAATTCGCAAGCTTGGCCACATTCCACCGACCAGTCATTAATCACATATACCCAAAGCTGGAAAAGCTTCACAAACTAGTGCCAAGGATTTTATGCTTTCATCATATCATATTTCATATTAAAAACTCTTAAAACGACTTATAAGTCTCCGTCACACAAACTCCACAGACTCAAAGCTAACCCTGAGTCACAACATGCCTATAGGAATAGCAGATCTACAGATGCAGCCCTCCATATCGTAGTCTACATCATACACAAATCTCTGCTTTATAAAGACTATACCGTACTAGCTTTCTTACAGAGGAAAGGGGCGACAACTGGCGCTCTGTTGGACCCTGGGGATTAGCCAGATTAGTGGGATTGATCAATCAATTGCTCACCTGCAGGATATGCGAAGTGTCCGCTTGTATCGTCAACTCTTTCGAGGTACATCCTTTCTCCCTTCTTATGGAACATAGCTGTCAATAGACTGCTGCGGTAAATGGGAGTGAGTTATTTATTTTGTCAATAAGACTTCTAGCTCGATAGAGCTACTAGTTAATTTACAGAAGCGATAAAAGGGTAACGATCTGTTGAGAAAACTATATTTAATATAAGACTAATGACACAAAAAACGAACATTGAAGTGAGGAGTATTGATTTTATAAATGGGGATGACAAACAAGACATAGCAGATTATTACCCAATTCAATTTGAGCTTAACTGTGGAATTGACCTTCTAATTGTGGAAAAAATCGAATGATCAGTTTGATTGAAAATCCAAGTGGACTAAAATTTGAAAATATTTATTTATATTTAAAGTCTCTAAATCAACCGAAATGTGACACTGAAAGCATTTGTGAACTCACTAAAAGGTAAATGAAATGAAAGGGTTCTAGCACCAAGTAAATCAAAAAGAACTCTATAATGATTTACGATGAAGTTCATGCATTTATGCATACTTCTGTATGGGACGCCATAATAACGTTGATGCGTTTTGTTTATTTCAGACGTATACACGGTTCTCTAAATATCTTATTCGTGATAATGCAAATCTAATAATAATGTTCGGGCTAGTTTGACAAAAAAAAAAAAAAAAAAAAAAAAATCATGTAGGCGTAGATATGAAATTTGATGAATTTAAGAATATTTGTCAATTTTGTTGGAAGGAAAAATATGGTTTCATTCCGTTCTCTACACATCTCACACAGGCTGGTCTGATATTTTTTTTGTAAAAAGTAAATACAATTTGAATAGATCATATGTTAATGCAGAATCAAATCATGTATAGTATGAGTTTGCCAGGCAATAAAATGAGTGAGAAGCCCCACAATCGTAATTATTTCCAAGTATACATGAGAGATGATGGCTTATATTTTAAGGCAACGAAAAATTATGAAATGAATGTCGTTAAGGACAACACCCACAACCGAGAATAAATTATTTTTAAAGTCATTGGGCATAAAAAATACATAACAATGACTAATATATTAACTGTTCGAGAGAATGCCGATTCGGAGGAGATTATAATCGGGACTAATAAGCATGTAATATCATAGCTAC
>JAWNMU010000604.1:0-29974 GCA_035043665.1 Drosophila quasianomalipes | reverse complement strand
AAAATATTGCTATGTTTTTCTCCTTTTCTGTAGATTCTAAAAGAATCAGACATGGATTTGAACCGTGCTGTTGAAATATACTTTAGCCGATTAGTAGAAAGTGCTCCTCCACAAAAGGAACAACTCTCAACAGAGGATTCTAAGAAGGAAAATTCAGACTCTAGTGACAGTCGTAGTAATAGTAGAGATACGGGGACAACCACCCCAGCAAAGAAGACTAAGAAAGAAATATCTACTTCAAATTTAGTGCAGAAGAAAGCATTTACTAAAAAACGAGGAAAGACTGATGAAATGAGTGAACAGAATGTATTTGAGGTCGAACCAAATCAGAAGAATGAGGTTTTAGAAGAGAAGGAAGCCAAAGACACGCAATCTGAGAAAGAGCAACCATCTTTAAGCGAAAATGACAATGGAAAAGCCAAGGAACAAACATTACACAGTGGTTTGGATGATGCACACGAGAAACCGAAAAAGGGAAAAAACAGTAAGAAGGTCAAAGAAAATGGCAAGGAATAAAACTGATACACCAAAAAAGAAAGAAAAGAGGAGGGGGAGAAGAAGAAAAACGGAGGTCTATGAGGAATCATCGGGGGCCAATGACACGAAGAGTGACGATATAGCACTTACTGGAGATAAGAGGGTTACAGCTTCGTGGACTATTCCTTCGTCCGATTCAGATGCTCCAAAGATATGTGCGTTAGGAGAGAAGAACAAAACAGAGGAGACAAAGGAGAAAGGAGTCACACAATACAAACACTAGCAGTGATCAAATGAGTTGTAGAGGTGGGGGGGGAGGAGAGGGAATGGAGGGAGAGGAGGGAGTAGAGGGAGTAGAGGGAGGAGGGAGAGGAGGGGAAGGAGAGGGAGGAGGGGAGGAGAGGAAGAAGGGGGTGAACAGTATAGCTACAAAGAAGGAGTTAGAGAGACTTACAGGAAAGTACTCAGATCTCGGTGTCTACTATAAATCATAGTTGTACTGGGTTTGTGAAGGAAAAGGAGAGGGAGAGGGAAAGAAGACAGAGATGTAGTCAAGGGAATCGGAGGGAGAAGGAAAGGGGGAAACAAGGAGAAGGCAAGGGGAAAGTCAGAAGAAGAAAAGAGCAAGGCAAGGAAAACTAGAAGAGGATGCTAATTCTAACTTGCCTTCCAATGGCCTAGGAGATAAAAGTACGTGGTGAGGCCATCGTAGATACTACGCCAAAACAAAGACCGGGAAAAATGGAGACGCGAAGGAGAAGGCAGATAAGAAGGAGAAGAACGAAGAAAAGTACGTTCCGAGTGCATTTGAACAAGACGTCATAAACGAATGAGGAAGAGGGGAAAAGAATATTCTGGCTGAGGTGAAGAAGAGGGCAGAGGAAGAGCGACAGAACAACTTGGGAGAGATGTGATCAGTATTCTGAACTGCTGTGGAGGAAGAGATTATGAAGGAAAAGGAAAGGCAAGGGGAGTGAGCACATTAGCAAACGGAACAGGGGGATTGGGATTTCATATACTTATCCATCACTCAATCCTTTGTTAGGAAACAAGAACAAGCCCATCTTCTTTTTCTCTTCTTCCTCCTTCTTGTTCCTCTTCTCTTCTTCCATCTTCTTTATCTTCTTCTCCTCAGGCTTCTTCATCTTCTTAGAATCACAAAAAAAGAAACACCCAAAGAAGTCAAGAGTTGTGTTTCATCTCTCTGTTTCCTCATCATTCATGTCTACACCACTGTCTAATCCTTCCTCTCTCTCAAATCGTGTCAACCCTCTTCACTACACATTTCAGTATCCGAAAAAAAAAAAAAAAAAAAAAAAAGCATAGCTTCTTTCTTTCTTCAACGATCGTCTGACAGCCGAACCCATGCACACACTCCTGGCCCCATCAGTTATCCTCACCTTCTTCCTTGACTTCCTCTTTCCATCTCCTCGTCCCCTTTTTCTCCGTCTTCGTCGCCTGCGTCTTCTTTCTCCTCTTCCACATCCCCTGCTCTCTCTCTCTCATCTCTCTTCCTTTCGTCTTCTCTGACTTGATTGCATTTGCATTTAGCATAAAATCTGAGATAGAAAGAGAAGTAAACGAGGAGAAGGGTGGGAGAAGGCGGGCAGGAGAGTTCTAGCTGGGACACATACATTGTTGGAAAAGACTTTTACGATTGGATTGTGGTCACTGCTCTCTGCTTCTGGATTCTTTCTGTTCAAAGGAGGGTTGTTTTCCAGCACACCCTTCCTCGCTTTCCCTCCCTGCCTTCTTCTTCTTCTCCACATTCCAATTCTCTCTGTTCCCACACAGTGACGCTACAATTCTGTCTATCTTCTCTACCTCTCTTCTATTTATCGAATTCTAGCCTCTCCCCCGCCCCTCGTCTGCATCTTCTCCTTCCCAACTTCTCTACCCCTTTAAAAAACAAAACTACTGCACCTCCTCCCCATTCTTTCTCCCTCCCCTATCTCTCTCCCTTCTTCTTCTCCTCGCAAGGTCTTCTCCCCGCTTAAGACCCCCTCTATTGTGCCGAGGGATAAATACATCTATTCAACGCAGAAGTGTTCTTCTGTGTCTCCTCCGCCCCGTCTACTCCCATTCGATCCCCTTCCTTCCGCAGTACAGTTTCTCCTTCAACAGCCATCTATCCGATTTATTTCCCTTTGTTCTCTTTCCCCATCCCCACTATCCCCACTACTATGTCTTCGAATATCGATGCATGTGATGGTGAGAAAGGCATATCCTCACAGTTAGAGGAAGTTCCTGTAAACGAGACAAGCGAGGAGGAAGAGCTGGATAGGAAAATATCGAAACTCGACAAGCTCATCTCAGAGTTACGAAAGAGAAAAGAGAGACAGTCACAGAAAAATGGAGGATGGAAGAAGGATGGGAAACAAACTGACAAGGGGAAGGACGTATTGGACAAGGAGAAGGAAGTGGAGGTAATTGATGCCCTCATCATCAAGTGGAGAACAGCTGTTCAAGTAAGACTTCAACTAGGGCTCGTATGCACATTTATTTGGTTGCCTTCCTACGTTTCTTTTCCATGTTTGATACCTATTTTTACCACTCAACACACCTCAATACTAACGAAAGCTACGTGCCGTGCTTCCTTTACATTGCATTCTATATTTTATCTTCCTTCTTTTATCATGTTTTTCTATTGAAAGTCTATGCTCGAGGATACCTTGTCTTCGATTGACAGACACTCACTCAGGGCGAATAACACAGGCCTTAACAGACATAAAGAAAGCACGAACTTCTACTCTTACGCTAGCATCGGAGAGGAAGAACGAGCGAAGAGAAGGAGAATCGACGAAGAAATCCCTCTGGAAGATGAAAGCGAAGAGGACGCAAAAGAAGAGGAGGAGGAGGAGGAAATGAGCATCCTACTTCGTGTTCTTGGAGTTAACCCAGATTTAGTTCATTGGGACTCTACAAATGGTTCCTTTTCTAATGGGCAGTGCACATTCACATGTTGATCACTATTTTAGAAAACATTCTTGTTTATACAGCAACGCTATGCATGCATTCTTATTTATTTATTTATTTTTCATTCTAGTTCCATTTGTCTAATCTGACTCGTCACATTTTTTTCGTCGTAGAGTTCTCTATTACTCTTCTCGGATGAATTCCTGTTTAGAAGTTATCATACTGTTTAATAAATTCACCACTTTTCGTCCGAGCTGTTATACGGTACTGTCTGCTCAGACCTTTAAACAAAGTACTCCGTGTGTGTCACTGTAAACGAGCTTTCCTTTTCGTTGCTTATGGGGCATTTACGCCACGCGAGGGCACAAACTTCTAATTTAAAATGTGGTTCGACGAACAGAGCTAGACTGTTCCTAACTTGATAAATCACACGCATATATAGATCTAACAAAATTAATAAATGTAGAACAAACGAGCATAAAAACCGCAGCCCAAACTGTATTTTTTCACTTCATGTAAACTTGAATTGATAATACAGTTTGTTTTGCCTATTACATATTAACAAGCAAGGTACACTTCTGCATACTTTCCCAATTTGAAGTATCCAACAAAAATCAACATTTTCCTTTCCTGCTTTTTTCGCGCCTTCCGCATTTGTTTAGAGGGAAAATATTATTGACATGTATTTTAACAAATTCTCTTAATTGCGGAAAACAAAACATAATTAACACACAAAAATATGTATTCTTACATTTACATACTAGATGAACGAACTTGAGCGCGCCTTTACGAAGGCAGTCGAGGACGAAAAGTCGAGGGAGGGATCTCCTCGCGTATTTCATGTATTCTCGCATGGAGAGTACTACAGTGCTCACGGGGATGATGCTCTGTTCGTGGCTGACAAATCTTTTCATACTCGTGACAGTCTGACCTCATGCAGCAGCAAGATCCACCGCATTTCTATCTCCACTAACAGGCTGGGACCTGTCCTTGCTCTTGCTTTGAACAACCAAATGGATGTTGAGATCTGGCAACAAACAGGAGTCCAATGGAAGGTAATGTGCACATACCAGTCCCTTCCTTACCATTTATATTTCTCCTTGCCAGTGTGCTCGTTGCATATTCAATCCAGATTATCTAATTGTATTGGTTTCATCTCATAATTCATCATCATCTACACAGAAATATTTGTGTGCTACCCCTGGAAATACATCTGAAATAGATGATCTCCTCGCCAGCTCCGAAGTTAATTCCTCTGGAGTGATGGGACTCAAGGTCCGATTAATCAACGGAGAGCGTAAAGTAGCTGTCGTTTTGGTGGACTTGAGCATGGATGTTGTGAGGTACATGGCATCCCACTCAGCTTTCATTTTCAGTGTATACATGCTTCATATGAATTCCGACCAAACACACAGATAATGCTACTTTTCCACTACGTGAAGTTGAGCTATTCTGTGAATTGTTTGCTTCACCCAATGCTATGCTAACATGTAAATATGTTCTACATTTTTTGTTCAATCCTCGTTCCTCGCACTTTTTGTTTTGTCACAAACCACATCCATGCCTTTGACGATGACGTAGCTGTTCTGATTTGTCAGACAACTCCACTTATGCGATGATTGACTCGTTGCTTGGCATGCGGAGTGCAAGTGAGATAATTCTGTCTGTGGACAGGTCTATTTCGGATGAGGATAAGTGCGCCATCGTCGACTTGTTGGAGTCAGATCCACAAGTGAGACTCACGCAGGTGAAGGCAGCCGACATGAAGTCTTTCTGTCTTCCGCCAACCCTGTTACTCTGGACAAGATTTGCGCAGTTGCAGGAGAGAAGGAGAAGGAAAGCGCTTCGGTGGTGAAGGAGCTGAGGGCCAACCAGGCCCTGGTGCAGTGCCTGTCTTATGTGTTGGAGTACACTGGGGCAGATCTAGACAGATACAGCAGGGAAAGCGAACATGCCGAGGTGGACTACGATGTGATGACGAGTCTGTCAGTTGTGAGGGGAGAGGAAGAGGGAAAAAAAGATAACAAGAAGAAACTTCGCTTCAGCCTCCTCCGTCTTGATAAGTTCATGAGAATTGACCACGCCACCGGAGTGTCGATCAACGTCTTCCCCTCCGCCAGAGACAGAGAGAAGACGGACTCCCTCTTGGGGGTGCTCAACTACACTAGGACTGCTGGTGGACTGAGAGAGCTCACTTCATGGCTGAGGCTTCCTCTGCTCGATATCATCGAGATCAAACAGAGACAAGACTGCGTAGAAGCACTGGTGGAGGACGCAGTGCTGAGAGATAGAGTAAGAGAGTGCCTCAAGGGAATCGCCGACGTCGACAAGTACGTCAAGAAGCTAGGGAGGAACACAGCTTCACTGCAGGATGTGGTGGTGTTGTATCAATCGGTAGTCAAGGCTTCGTCTGTATTCGAGGCCATCAAGGATCACTGCGGGGACGAAGACTCCGAATTGGGAACATCTAGCGAGGCAAAGAAGACACTGTGGGAGTCTCTGGGGAAGAAATTGGGGAGGACACAGACGTTCTGAAGAAATTTGAGTCGTTCGTTGAGTCGACAGTGGATCTCGACGCCATCTCCAGGCACGAGTACCTTGTCAATATGAGCTTCAACGAAGAGTTGAGCGCACTGGGAAAAAAAAACAAGCTAGTCAACGAAATGGTCTCTTTAGGAGAGGATGCCGCCTCTGACCTCTCACTCGACTCCAAGAAGGTGAAGCTGAACGAGGCGGGAGGACTGGGCTATCACCTGAAAGTGAGCAGGAAAGATGAAAAGAACCTCCGCCAAGCCAAGAAGTACGTGGTGTTAGAAACACGAAAGGACGGAGTGAGGTTCACCACAGCAGAGGTAGGCCGTGCTGATGCACTCACTGGACTCTCTGGACTCACTAGATGGAGTGGAGACAGGGGAGTCTCGACCCTCGAGGACTTGTTTATTCTCTTAGCGTTACCTGTCACTTCGAATAATTCTCACTGTTTTTTTTTTTACTACAACACTCTCCACTTTTTTTTTTTTTTTTTTCTGTTTGGGTTGCTTTCCACTATTACCTTCTTTTCATATCCCAGTCTCTTTCTGCGCTTTCTTTTTACTTGCTTTCCTTTGCCTTTCTATTTCATACTCTTTTACGTTCGAATCATCTTTTGTTTCCTGCGTTTATCTCTTCGTCCCATTTCTCACTTCACCTCTACTTTATCAATACCTGTCTCCCCACTTCTTGCTCGCTTTCCCTGACCTCTCCTCCTCTGTTTCCCCTCTAGCTGCGAAGAGTGTCTGCGGAGTACTCCGAAGTGCACAAAGAGTACTTGGATGTGCAGAAACAGATCGTGGAGAGAATCATCCAGATCACAGGAACATACACTCCTGTGCTATCCTCTTTCTCCTCCACCATCTCCACCGTCGACTGCCTCACTTCCCTCGCCTTTGCCGCCATCTCCGCCCCTATTCCCTACGTTCGTCCGTCGATCCTCCCCCGTGGATCCGGCATTCTTTCTCTTGCAGATGCGAGGCATCCTAGCCTTGAAATGCAGCCCGGGCTGTCATTCATTTCGAACTCAATCTGCCTCGAGAAAGACAAGAAACACGTGCAGATTATCACCGGACCGAACATGGGAGGAAAAAGTACTTACATCCGCACCGCTGCGATGATCGTGGTGATGGCTCAAATCGGGTCATTTGTCCCTTGTTCGGAGGCTCAGATCTCCGTCATCTCCGGAGTCATGGCGAGGGTTGGCGCAGGAGACAATCAACTCAAAGGTACAACGGTCGCTCTCTCTATCTGTTCCTCTCTCTGCCCATCTGTTCATCTTTCCCTTTCTCTCCCTTTCTCTCCCTCTCTCCCTTTTTCTCCCTCTCTCCCTCTCTCTCTGTCTCCCAATCCCGGTCTATCTTCGACCACCTTTCTACATGAATTTCCACCTGTCTCTCTTTCCTTCATAACCTTTCTCTGTTTCTCACTACCTTTTCTATCGATGTTCTCCTGGTGCGTGTGTGCATGTGGGCATTTGTCTGTCTGTCTGTGTCTCGTATCCGCACATGCGTATCTATTCGTTTCATAGGAGTGTCTACCTTCATGAAGGAGATGCTGGATGCCTCAGTTATTTTGAGCAGAGCCGACAGCGACACTTTGACTATCGTGGATGAGCTAGGAAGAGGAACTTCTACTTATGACGGGTTCGGACTGGCATGGGCGATCAGCGAACACATCGCCAAGAACCTCAACTGCTACGCCCTCCTCGCCACCCACTTCCACGAACTCACTGCTATGGAGAATGTCCTTCCCAACGGTACGCACTCTTTTATTAGCTCTCTTTCGTTTGCCTTCTTCTACCTCCTTCTCTCCTTCTCTCCTTCTCTCCTTCTCTCCTTCTCTCCTTCTCTCCTTCTCTCCTTCTCTCCTTCTCTCCTTCTCTCCTTCTCTCCTTCTCTCCTTCTCTCCTTCTCTCCTTCTCTCCTTCTCTCCTTCTCTCCTTTCCCTCCTTTTTTTTCCCCGTCTTCTTTCCTCACCCTTTCTCACCCCCTTTGTTCCTTTTTCTCTCTTTCTTTGTCCTTCCGTCGCCTCGCTTTCTCTCTTTCCTTTCCTTTTTCTTTTTTTTACTTTCCTTCCCTTTCCCTTTCGCTTCCCTTTCTCTTCCCTCAGTATCCAACAAACACGTGGCGGCAGCAGCGACTGAGAATGCAGTGACGATGTTATATGAGGTCAGAGAAGGTCCCTGCGATAGAAGTTACGGAATTCACGTGTGCCAGGTCGCAGACTTCCCCAGAGTGTGGTGGATATGGCGAAAGAGAAGGCTCAAGAGTTGGAGAGCTTTGGATCTGAAACTAATGCCTTGACTCCTTTGATATCTGATGCGTACAAAAAGGAGAAAGAGAGGGAGATGGGGAGAGAAGAGGGACGCATGGTGGACGATGATTCCACTCCCGGTGAGACTGAAGAGTCCTCGGCTCAAAGTCAGCTCGTTGGGTTCCTGAGGGAGTTTTCTTCGTCTGATTTATCTTCTGCAGACCCATCGCTCTTCTCCTCCCTCCTCTCCAAGGCTGAGCTCGTTCTTCAAGCGGTGGAACAGGAGTAGGCGGGTAAATACTGCACGCACTCCTCACTCGATCCGCAAGCACCACGCCAGCCTCCTTCGCCCTCTTATGCACTTATACACTCTCTCTCCTTCTGCCCCTCTTTCTCTTTCTCTTTCTCTTTCTCTCTCTGTTTCTGTTTCTGTTTCTGTTTCTGTTTCTGTTTCTGTTTCTGTTTCTGTTTCTGTTTCTGTTTCTGTTTCTGTTTCTCGTCCTCTTTCTCTTGCTCTTTCTTTGGAACAAACTAGGACTTTAATAAAAATAAATAAAACGATATGAAACTAAAATAAAACAGCAGGGGAGACACCGGACGCATCAATACGAGAATATGACTACGAACGAATGCACATGCTATATATGTACAAGAACAACAAATATAAACTATACTAACAAATGGCGATGAACAAAGTGCAAACACACGTAGGATTCAATCGAAAAGATGTTGCCCACAGGCAGTCAACACGTCGACTCAACAATGTATCTGAATTAAAACAGCGAAAGAGATTAGGCAAGTGACAGACTAATTGGAATGCAAACAAGAGCTCTGATCAGAGGAAGAGGGCTCGGGAAAGGAAACATCACGGTTTACGACCAACATAACGAATACAAACACAAACACAAACACAAACAAATAATGTATCACATTATAGTCATGATGTAAACCGTAGTTTAAGGTAGTAGACAGCAGTAATAAAACTCCGTTAAGGGAAACTAGTGAAAAAACGAAAAATGAAAAATGAAAAGTTCAGAATTAACGACGCAACATAACTAATAGAAAACAAAATATAAAAAAAACAAGAAGGCGGGAAACAACAGATTAAGAAGGAATGTATGGACTTCGTATCATATGGGCTATCCATGAAGAACACCGTTCCAATCAAAATGAGACACATCACACCCACATGTACACACTTCCACTCGCACACACTCACACAGACGTACTCTCACGCATTCACACCAACAACACACCAACACACCGCAGACAGTTATCCGCCCGCAGCAGCCAACACTACGACTGCGCATCACAGAGGTATAGAGAGAGAAGACGACGCAGTCTTATCTAGTTGTCATGATGCGCCATCACAGATGAGTTCACGAGGATCGCCTAAGGGCATCATCGCCAGATGTTAGAGGAGTGTAGATCGACCACATCAGATGGACCTCTACGTTTCGTATTCGCTGTCTTCGTTATCAAGTCCCCTAATGTTGATGATGTTTCCCATATGTCCCATCGACAGAGAGAGCGCCCTCTCTCCCTCTCCTCCCTCGCTCTCGCTATCTCTTCCCTCCACTCCCACCTCTCCCTCTGCTCCTGCTCCTTCGAATCCTCTGAAGTCCCCGTCCTCCGTCTCTTCCTCCCCTTGCGGCTCCTTCTTTCCTTCCTTCCTGTCCTCCCCTCATCCCTCCCTCCAGTCCAGACACACTAGGAGTCTTCTTCCTCATATCCAGTAGCTCTATGTGGTCTCCACCTCATACTCAGCTCTCTTTCGTCTTCCCCTCCTCTTTCCTCGCTCCCCGCTTCTCCCTCCTCCTCCTCCTCCCCCTCCTCATTCCCATTTTCTTTCCCCACGACGTAGTAGCTGATGTGTCCTCCCTCCTCGTCGTCATCCTCCTCCTCTCCCTGCTCCTTCCTCTCTTTTCGGCCTTCGTCTTCGTCCTCTTCCTCCTTCTCCAAGTTCTTCTCCTCGTCATATTCTTTTCCCTTCTCCTTGATTCTCTGTCCTCCCTCTCTCTTCCTTTGCTGTAGCAATTCTTCTTCTTCTCTCTCTTCCTCCTCCACCTCCCTCTCCACCTCTCTCCTCAAGATATCCATAGCGCTCTCCTTTCCTCCCCCATACTTGAACGTGAACTCCTCCACGAACTTCTTCTCCTGTGGACTCATATTTCCTCTCTTCTTCTCCCTATCTGACAGCATCCTTTCCCCTCCTTCCTTCCCTTCTTCCCCTTGCTTCTTTCCCCTCTCTCCCTTCTCTCCCTTCTCTCCCGTCTCTCCCTTCCCTTCCTTCCCTTCCCTCTCTCTGCTGTGGTACCTGGGGGGAGTATGAATGTGAGGTCTCAGTGAACACCAACACGTTCTTCTCCTTGTAAGCGTAAACCCCTTCTCCCACCACCCGTGCCTCCTTTCCTTCTCCTTCACTCTGCCCTGACCCCAGTCCTTGCAACATCACCTCCCCTCCTTCTCTCTCTTCTCCCTCCTCAGCCACCAAGTTCCTCCCCTTCACCCTCCCTCCCTTCTTCTCTCTGCCGCTCTTCCCGTCCTTCTTCCCAAATTGAATGGTTCCAATCCAGTCCGTACCAGTTGCTCCTTCCTTCTTCTCCCTCTCTTCTTTTCCAATTCCAATTCCAATTCCACTTCCTCTCCCTCGTCTTCCCCCTTCTTCTTCCCTCTGTTCCCTTTGCCTTTCCTCCTCCTCCTCTTCCTCCTCGTCGTCGTTCTGAATACTAAAATGTCTCTCTCTCTCAACATCCTTCTCCTTCTCCCTCTCCTTCCTATACTCTCTACTGTATAAGTAATTCCTCTCTCCCCCTCATCCCCCTCGTTCTCCTGCTCCACCCTCCCCCTCTCCTGCTCCCTCCCTTCCCTCCTCCTACCTCGTCCTCATCGAATGTGTTTACTCGTTCATATTTCCTATTAGCCCCCCCCACAGCCCTCTTCGCTATGCTCGATATGCTTTGAATCACATCTTCTCCTTTCCTCAACACTTTCTCCATCTTCCTCCTCCTCCTACCCCTTTTCTCCTGCCTTCCTCCAGTTCATACACGTCCTCTTCTCCTTCTCTCTCTCCCTGACCCTCTGCTTCTCTCTCTCCCTGCCTCTGCCCCCTTCTCCCCCCTCTTCTGCTCTGTGACCTCCCCGCCCCTCCCCTTCGCTTTGCTCAATCTTCCTGCGTTGCCTTCTCCCTCCACACGAAAAGACAAAGCTGATTAAGAGCGAGAGGAAGAGGGTAGTGGGCAACGAGAAGACGGAAGGATACACCCAATATACATCCTTCTGCTTCTCCAGCTCAGTGTGAATGTCATTCTCATCCTCCTGGTCGTCCACCCATCTCTCCTTCCCCTCCACCTCCTCCTCGACAGCCTGCTCCCTCCTATCTCTCGAAGTCCTCGCTCTGGGGCTCACTCTTTCTCTGTCTCTTCGAAGAAGAACAGAGGAAAGGGAAGGAGAGAGGACTCCGAGAAGAAGGAGTCTTCGGAACCGGAGGGGAGTGGGG
The DNA here is from genome assembly GCA_035043665.1 of Drosophila quasianomalipes. Taxonomy (NCBI): domain Eukaryota; kingdom Metazoa; phylum Arthropoda; class Insecta; order Diptera; family Drosophilidae; genus Drosophila; species Drosophila quasianomalipes. The sequence goes on along the minus strand of JAWNMU010000604.1, from coordinate 18,297 downwards.
GGAGGGGGGTGGGAGGGAGAGGGAGACGTAGAGAGGGAGGGGTGGGTGGGGAGAGAAAAGAGGAGATATTGGTCAACGTAGTACACTTGAAGACTCTGTGTCAGCTTCTCTCCGCAAACGAAAGCAAGGGGAGCGAGGAGGATGAAGGCAGAAGCGATGTAGGTGAGGTAGGCGAGGGAAGATGCTCCATTACAGAAGGAGAGGTGAGAGCGGTGCACGTTGTGGTGTCCGTCGGTGAAGGTCATAAGGAGGATGGCGGCTAAGGCAAAAGCAATGCCTGCCACACACGCACTGGCATCTCCAATGAACACAACCCACTCCAACACGTCTCTGCTTGTCAGCAAACGAGCCCTCCTCTCCTCCTGGCTCAGACGCACACGCACCATCTCTGTCCGCAGAGAATTCTCTAGGGATTCAAGCGAAGATGAAGGGACGATGGAGGAGGACGTTGAGGGGGAGGTGGAGGAGGTTAGTTGGCTAGCAATAAAGGATGAGGTGTATGGAGGGGCGTAAAAGGGAACCGAGGTCTGGTTGAGTGCGATCAGGAAGGCAGCAGTTGGTTTGATCGGGAAGGTGATCCAGCTATAGGGGTTGGCTTTGGTGGAGTGGGAGTATTTGAATACAAACAAACACGCAGAACCAAAACTCATAAACACACCCAACAACACGTGCGTAGACGTTGCAGCGTACGACGCCTGAGGATGTGCAAGGAAAGACAGGCCGGAGAGAACGAGTCCCGCCGAAGAAAAAAGGTGCCAGAAGGTGTGGGAGATAAAGCGAAGGCCAAAGAGAACATCTATCCATCCCGAACAAAACAAAGATAGTGCAATCGCCAAATGCTGCAGCTGAACCAGGTCATGCGTCACGAACGATAACAACTCTACCAGGTGCGCAGGGGAGAGGAATATCAGCACCCAAAGGAGGAGGTAGGTCCCCATCGTCATCAACACAACTCCACTCGCAATCAACGATCGATGCATGCTCTTCACCACCCTCACAAGGTACAAAGACCAAATGAACAACACACACAACACACCCACTCCCAACCAAAAGTGAGCAGAATCAGACTTTGAATCGTATGTGTTCACCGCGAAGGGATCGCTAGCATTTCCTCCGAACAGAGGAATCTCTACTAGAGATATCGAACAGTTTTTGTAGTCAGCGTAGTCTATACTCATTGTGTATTAATCTACTTAAATTATCTGTTTTGTCCCTTTCCAAATGTATATGCCTGCCCCTTTGTATATCCAACGCAAATATTCTGAATGAGATCTGTGTAGATATTCTAATATTTAACCGAGTTTGTACAACTAAATAAGATTTTCTCTTCTATTCTGATTGATGACCTTATCAGATTCGAGGAAAAATTCTAGCCTTGCCAGACTCTGAGAGGTGATAAAACACAGCGATAGACATACAGGCAAACCATATTAGTTATATAAACAACATATACACACCCGATTATCCTTTTATCCATGCATCTGGTTCGCAATCAACTTATTACAGGTATGGACTACGGGCAGACCAAATAAAGTAATTTCGAATTATATACAAATTATAAAGACAAATGTAACATTTACGAAGAGATGAAAAACGTCAATTTTTTAGATAATTTTTCTGCACATATTAAAAAGACTAGAAAGTAGCATTGGCTCCCATACGAGGCATAATTCTACATCGTATGGTATTTTGTTGATATGAGAGATAATGAAAAGATCTCTCTTGGCGGAGATTCAACCGTGGTCACGGAAGTTGAATGTAGTTTCCCAAATATTTGTTTTTTCTATCTAAATAGTCGAATATAATCATCCCCCCACATATACAAACAATAAACATCTGTGCGCACTATTCATTTTTTGTTCTTTGTACCTGGGCAGTGATTCCGTGAAAATAGAGAATATAGATATCCGTGTTATGATTTGAGATGAGCACACGTGAAGCCAAAGAACAGTTTGTTACTGGACATGAGGGAACCACGTTCTCTGAAGTGTCTCTTACAGTAGCAATAACTCCTGTAAGTTATATGTTCTCCATGACAACTCAATTTATAATTGATTTGATGACACAATTAACGATATTTGACTATTTTTTTCAATCGCAGATTGCAGCCCATGCAGCATCTATCTTTGCAGATTGGTTATTTCCGAGTGAGGGTTATTTAAAACTGTTCACTCATGTAGCTATTACAGTTATTCCTGTGATCTTGAGTCAGACATTGACGGGGTGTTATTCGTACATTCTACTCTCTTTGTTAGTGATGATACTCATTCCTTTCTGCTTCCCTCGCCAACACCAGCTGATACACGTTAGTTTCAAAGCGCAAAGTCAAGGATCCTTTTACGCAAAGTCTCTGGATGGGAGATATACTATCCAGATCTCTTCACACGAACATCTGAGTGAGGTTGAGAGTGAGATGGAGAGTGAGGAAAGGAGGGAAGGATCGACCAGAGGAAGAAGAGGGAGACACAAGAAAAAGGAATGCTGTCGTGCATATCAGCTAACAGACTGAGTTTGATGCTACTGACGAGTGTTGCTATCTTAGCGGTTGACTTCCCTGCGATGCCCCGTCGTTTCTCAAAGACAGAGACGTTCGGAAGTGGACTAATGGATGTGGGAGTGGGGGTCTTCGTCTTCATTGCGGGCAATATTATCGGGGCGAAGAGGCAACGAAGCGAGGCCTCCGCTTTGGAGAGGGGAGAAATGGGAGGTCAAGGGGATGGAAAGCAGGAGAGAAGAAGGGAGGCGGGGAGGGAGGGAGAGGAAAGAGAAAGGAGAGGAAAAGATGAAGCAAAAGAGGAGGGGACGGATGCAGGGGAGAATAGAGAGAAAGGAGAGAAAAGAGAAGGGGCGGGAGAGAGAGAAAAGGGGGAGGAGGGAGAGGAAGTGAGCGGCAGAAACAACGAAAACAATTGCAGCCAAAAAGAGAAAGTGATGGGGAGGAGGGGGAAACAGTGGAGGACTATCCAGTACAACCTCTTCCCTTCCCTCGTCTCCCTCCTCCTCTTCCCTTTCCTGTTCAACCAGTCCTTCCTTCCCCCCTTTCTCCATTGCTCTTCTACCACATCTCCCATTCCCCCGTCTTCCCCTTCCTTGCCTTCCACTTCCCCCTCTTTCGCTTGTTCGTTCATACGCTCCGTCCTTGGCTCCATTAGGAGAGTGTGGCATGTGTTGTTGCTGGGGGTGGTGAGGGAGGGAGCGAACAGTCAAGTCGATTACCAGACACACGTGTCGGAGTACGGCCTTAGGTGGAACTTCCTCTTCTCTCTCGCTGCCATTACTCTCCTCTCTGACCTATCGTCTCCCTTCCTCTTCCCTCCCATACACCCACACACACACACTCTACCCTCGTCCTCTTCCTCTCCATCCTCTTCATCATCTTCCTCTTCATCATCTTCCTCTTCATCATCTTCCTCTTCATCATCTTCCTCTTCATCATCTTCCTCTTCCTCTTCTTCTTCCCCCCACCCTCACCCTTCCTCCCCACCCTCTTCACCCTCTTTCCCTCTTATGGCCCCTCCCCCACTTCCCCTTTCCCCCTCTTCCTTCTCTCTTAGAGATACTCTGTTCCCTTTCGTCCTCTCCCGCTGCCTCTGCTTCTCCCTATCTATTTCTCTCTTCCATCAGCTTTGGCTCTTGTTCTCTCCACAAGAGATTTTTCACTTGATAGCAGATATCATTTCACGTGGGGTTGATATTTTATACATCAGAAACGTCTTTTCTAAAATATCTTCTTTACCTCTCCTCCGGTCTTCCTCCTCTTATCTTCTTTCTCTCTTCTCTTATCTTCTTTCTTCTTTCTCCCTCTTCTCTTTTCCTTCCTTCCTTTCAGCCCCTTTCCCCTCGCAACCCACATGCGAATCATTCATATTTCCAAACACAACCTCTCCTTCCCCCCCTCTCCCTCTCCTTCTCCTCTGTGGTGTCTTCCCCCCTCTCTTCATTCCTTTCCCTTCCCTTAGTGTCACAGATCTTGTCCCCCTCGACTCTCTCCTCCTTCTACTCCTCCTCCCTCTCATCCATTGTATTTTGCCTTCCTCGCTCTGACTTCGTCTCAGCAAACAAAGAAGGACTTTTCTCCATCGCCTCGTATTTCGCCCTGCTCCTCCTCTCCACTCTTCCCGGGTACTTTGTTTCGAAGCAGTCCGTCCCTAGGCTCATTTTATTTGACCCCCAATCCCGCACTTCTTCACCAGCCCTCACTCTCCCTTCTTCCCCTCGCTCTCCTCGCACCCCTTCTCCCTCGGGACCTGTCTCTCTCTCTGTGATCCGTATCTCCCCTTTGTCTACAATAGCTTCTCTCTCTCTCCTCACCTCCCTCCTGTTCCTCCTCGCCTCCCTTTTCTCCGCCAATGTGCAGTTCATATCCCGTCGACTGTGCAACTCCTCCTTCATCTTCTGGTCCTCCGCCACCCCTTGTCTCGTCCTCCTCATTTCATCCCTCTTAGATCTGTCCTACAGCCTTGTGTTCTCTCCCTCTACCTCCCACTCTTTCCACTCCTCCCAGTCCCCTCGTTCTTTCGTTCTACGCAAGTACTCGAACAGAGTGGAGGCAGTTGTGCTGAAGCAGTCGTTTTTCTTCTTCTTTATAACAAATATTTTCACGGGTCTTGTAAATCTAACCGTAGATACCCTCCATACTGAGGATGCGCCTGCCATCGCCATCGTAAGTTCCTTTCTACCCCCCTGCCCTCATTTGCTACGTGATCCACTACCTTTCCTTCGCTTGATAGGATGGTCACTTACCCATGCTGACTTTGTCTTCTCTTCATGTTCACCACTTGCTTTACTCTGTCATATCAATCGAACCTAATCTAACGCAATTCTTCCTTTCCTCTTGTCACTTCACGTCGCATGTCTATCCTTTCCTCATCTGCTTCGATTTTATCTTCTATGATCCCCCCGCAGTTGTTCGTGTACATCGTTGTGTCGCTGTATGCTACCTATCTCTTCGAAAAAGCAAGCAAGTACATTCCGAAGAAAAAACACAAGACGGAGTAAAAATACACATCAAGGAAACCCCAGTCGATACTAACGAGATTGATGCAACTAAGGAACAAGCAACACTTGCGAACACTCCCCCCACCCCCTCCTTTTTGTTGTTGCAGATTTATTTATTTACGATCTCAGAATTTAACAAAAACTCAAAATAAACTGCTTCTAAAAATGTCACTGTGCAACGCTCTATCAAAACGAGAGCACGAGCCACCCTGACCGAGATCATTCGAACTAACAGATCGGAAAGACTCACTAACGAGGGGCTCATTTAACAATACACATACTCTCCATACGTATCCACATGCAAGAACTCAAATAACACATTCGACGACAATAACGAATAATGGATGTCGAGGGATACGGGTTCACAGAATGACAGTTTTATTGCGTGCACAAACGAGCAACAACGGCTGCACAGCTCGAAACAGAGAGAATGAAGACCTCAACGTCGACTTCCAAAGAGTGTCGAAAAAAAAAAGAATATCGATCACGAGAAAAAAAAGAAAAGAAAAAAGAAGAAAAGAAAAAGAAAGAAAAGAAAAAAGAAAAGAAAACAAGAAACAAGGAAGGAGAAATAAAAAACTAGGTTAAAATAACTGGATTTGATAAATAACTACGGAAACCAACCGCGAACTAACTAACATACACAAAGCTAGCGATTCACGGGCTAAATAAATAAATCCCGCACAAAAGAGGGACGGTTTACCAGAGGCACAATAGGATCTAATTCCTCTCTGCTCCTGTCAGCTGAGCCCTACTCACCTCAGCTACCCTACGTACACCATCTATTTTACTCCTTCTTGAGTGCACCTGCGATGGCGTTGGCGATGTCATGAGAGGAGGTGCAGCTCTCTGGGAGGTTTACAGTCCCCTGACAGACATCATCCTTTCCGCCTCCCTTTGTTCCGGGGAAGGCCACCTCGATCACCTTCCAGATTGACTTGGCAGACTTCTTGGTGTGGACGGAGACGACCCTGATCTTTCCCCCAGCTCCCAAGAAGACCTGGAAGAGGCAGCGGTTCTCCTCAGTTGCGTCAGTTTTCATTGCACTGTCGGTAAGGTCCACACTCATCTTCTTCCACTCGCCGTAGTTGCTCGAGTCCACTTCGGGGGCTACAAACACGTGTACGGATCCATGCTCGACATCTGCTTTTGCTTCAACCAGCCCAGATGCGGGAGGGGGAGCCACAGCAACCGAAACCCACCCAGGGTAGCAGGAGGGGCGACCGTCGGAACTACCAGCGGTTCCAGATCCCAAGCGCAACTGCTGCTTGCGAAGGTTGCGGAGCTCCTTGATCTCAAGCATTGCAGCCTTGTGGTTGGACTGGACCTTCTCCATCGCTGAAACCAGGTCCTCTGCGGGGGCAAGGTGGGTAACCTTCAAAGAACTAAAAAGGGGGAGAACACGCGAGAGTATCTCATCAAGTACTCAGACGCAGGGATTCCAGCATATGCTTCGATTCTTCTGGTTCCCAGAGATACGGAAGACTCGGAGAGAATCTTGAAGGGGAAGAGTTCTCTCGTGGAATGGGAGTGCGTTCCTCCGCACAACTCCATCGACGAGCCATCACACACCTTCACCACCCTCACCTTCTCACCGTACTTCTCTCCGAATAGGGCTGTCGAGCCCCTTTCCAAAGCGTCCTCCAGACTCATCTCCTCTGCGTCCACCTGTATGTAGATCGACGCGTTCAGAGCGAATCAAACCCAAAAACAAACAAACAAACAAACAGAAGACAAGAAGACATGTATTAGACGAATTCGAGAGTTTCAATATACAAAAACACACGAAGGGCATATTAAAGAAAGACAAACATAAAAGAAAAGAAGGGGAATGGGAGGGGCACTAGACATACAACTCATTACCTCGATGTGCTGCCTCGCTCTTTCGTTGACCCAGTCCTCGATCTGTTCGATTTCCTCCTTGGTGAGAGCCCTAGGGAAACGGAAGTCGAGGCGGAGATATTCATCTGTGACGAGGGACCCCGCCTGAACAATGGTGCTCTTCGCAGAGGGGTTAGAAGGGTCAGCCAACACGTGCTTAAGCGCAGAGTGCAGCATATGGGTGGCAGTGTGGTGGGCAGCGATCCTCTTCCTCCTCTCTGCGTCTACCTTCGCGTCCACAGTCTCTCCCACCTTAAGCTCCTTGAGTTCCTCCAACAAATACTCCGTATCCTCGTCCTCGTCTAGATGAACGTCGTTGTCTTGCTCGGAGTTTTCCCTCTCGGGCAGCTTTACCCTGAGAACAGCTCCTCCAGAGTAAGGCTTCATACAATCGGTGACCTCGAACACCTTTCCCGACTTGGTGGTGATGGTTCCAGTGTCTCCAACTTGTCCTCCTCCGATCGCATAGAACGGGTTGGGGGAAATAGAGATGTACAAAGCTCTCTCAGCAGACGAAGAGGCCTCGTCTGACGCAGCAGACTTCGTTCCGGAGGTGAGGAATGCCGCAAGGATCTTGGCGTTGGGCTCATGAAGGGAGGAGTATCCAGTAAAGACGGGGGATACGCCTTTGTCCGCCCACCTCACCAGTTCAGAGTGCACATTTCCAGCGCCAGACCCCACCCAAGTGAGTCTGGAGGTCCTTCTCTGTTCGTTAAGGAGGGAGTTGAAGCCATCGACGTCAACCAGCCACCCTCTCTCGGACGCAATCACCTGAGTCAGGTCCAAGGGGAAACTGTACGTGTCATAGAGGAGGAACGCTAGCTCCTTGGACACGGAGAAGGGAGAATTTATAGAGGAGGAAGCAGGAGAGGCCCCACAGGCAAGAGAGTGGGTGGTGGTAGTGGACTTAGACGCATCATTGAGGATCTTGATTCCCTTGAGCATGTTTCCGAAGAAGGCCACTTCTTCGTTCTTTACTTCGTTCACGATCACGTGGAGGTTGCGGGCGAGGGTGGGGTCGATGACATATAGCCCCCCTTCCTCAGCGATCACAGGCAGCAAGGTGTGGAGGAAAGGGCCCTCGAACCCCAGCAGTGCCCCATATCTCACAGCTCTCCTAATGATTCTCCTCAGGACGTATCCTCTCGACGTGTTCGAAGGAACCACTCCATCGTTGAGGAGGAACATGATCGCTCTGCTGTGGTCAGCCACAACCCTCACCGCACTCACTCTTTCCTCAGGAGTGAGAGGGTTCTCCGAGAGAAGGGAAGGCGATGAAGCGGAGGAGGAGAAGGCAGAGATGGAGTTGGCCTCGACTGCCCTAGTAATAATGTTGATGATCTTCGACATCGTGTCGATGTCATAGTTAGTAGGAACCCCTTGCAACACTGAAGCAATCCTCTCCAAGCCCATTCCAGTGTCTCACAGGGGCGACTTAGAGGGTTGAGGACCCCTTGTGCATCTTTGTTGTACTGCATGAAGACCAAGTTCCAGATCTCCAGCCACCTATCTCCATCTACTTCCTTCAACTGATCCCAAAATATCTCTGTGCAGGGACCACACGGACCCTCTCCCGTCTCCCATGCTCCAGAAATTGTCCTTTTCTCCGAACCTCACAATCTTACCGGTCGCCTCACCTGTTCAGTTGATGAGTGATACAGATGCATGTTTATGCGCACATAGGAAGTTGATTAGGGTTATTCCGTACGACACATCGGAAGCAGAAGAAGCAGCAGTAACAGCATTGAAAAGAAGAAAAAAAAAAACACATTCAACTATGAAGGAACACATAGAGATACGAACCATATATACATACACATATATACTAACACAAAGTATACACAGAACAGCAGTTCTATTGACGTTGAGCCTAGTCTTACCATCTGTCCACCCAGTAATCTTTGCCCAAAGCTTTGCACTCTCATCGTCTGTCTCGAACACAGATACGCGGAGTCTCTCTTTGGGCAGCTGCAGCTCTTTCGTCAAAAAGTCCCACGCATAGACCATTGCCTCTTCCTTAAAATAGTCACCAAAAGAAAAATTTCCGAGCATCTCAAACATAGTGTGGTGACGAGCAGTGAATCCTACATTGTCTAAGTCATTGTGCTTTCCTCCTGCTCTAACACACTTTGAGAAGTGGTCACTCGGTTCCCCGCAGGAGACTGGCTTACACCGGTAAAATAGTTCTTGAAGGGAACCATACCGGCGTTGGTGAAGAGCAAACTGGGATCGGACTGGGGAATAAGACCCGCGGAAGGCAAAATCTCGTGCCCCTGGTTCTTAAAGTAATTCAAGTAGTAGATCTAATTTCATCAGCTGTCTTGTAGTATGGAGGACGCTGGGAAGACATGAGACGTCTTCCTATATCAGCCCTCAAGTTCACAAGACATGCACCGGTATTGTTTACGCGTTTGAGATTAAACATGACTTAAATACTTTTGTCGACCTGCTCTCGGAACATTGGAAAAATCTGATTCTTCGGTTCTCAAATTGATCGGACTTCTAGTGAGCTTGCGAAAAAATGGAAAAACGAAAAGTGTTCCTTTAAAGAATTTTAGCGCCGGCCTACCTTCTTCGAACAATGTACAATTTTTCTAGTGCATATGCCCAACACGGTTGAATAAAGTGGTACTTGGAGCTTTCAGATTTTTTCATAAGGTAATCGATTTTTTATCTTTATATATAGAAAAGAATAAGAAGAATTAACGCGCCAAACACAAGCGTAGGATATACAGATGCTTTCAATCTGATCACAGCATTATACTTATATAAAATCCAATTCAAGAGTCATGACATCAGAAAAACTACCCAAACTATCCTTTTCTAACTTTTTTTTCCCACATGCCTAACTACCATATTTCTTTTTTCGTTTGGTAATCATCGCCGCGTTTCAAGATGAGTGCTTCTTTTACCAAAGAAACGTTCTGGTCTCGTCTCAAAACCTTATACAAGCAGTGGGACGTAAGTCATATTGTCGTCATTTAGAGCTGTAATACACATAATTGTTCTTCCATAATTTTTTACATACGATCTTTATCTAGCTCTTTCTTTTCTGCACACCTTACAATTCTATTTCTTTCCGTGATTTGTTTTCTTGCTTGCCTTCATCGTTTACAGAAGGAAACCAGACCTGGGGGAGGAAAAGAGAAGGAGACAGTGTGAGCTCCTTTTTGGTTGTGTCAGGAAAGTCTGATGAGTCGGTGCCCTACGCTAGGACTGTCTCTTCAAATCTTCCTCACGGAGTACACGCCTACTGCACACTGCTTTCTTGTTTGACAAACCCTCCAGCACTCTGCACATTTTTGGAAACGAAAAGAAAATCAAGTTCATTAGTAAGTTTGGATCTTCAGACAGCTCGAACACCTTGTTTTTGAAGACGCACGTTTGCTCTAAAGAGGCCAAGCCAGAGTCCATCGATGCCTTCGTGAAGCTCATTGATGCTAAGGACAAGAAGCTAGGATATATCAGTTAGAAGACAGCCCATCGGGGACTTTGCTGACTCTATCTGGGCTGCAGTGAAGCAGGAGGGGTTTGAGTTGGTTGACGTGGCTACTGGATTGGCGGTTGCGTTTCAAACTAAGGATGAGATTGCTTTGCAGTACGTGAAGAGGGCTGGAGAGTTCACTACTCAGGTGATGAGAAAGTACGTGATCCCCAAGATCGTCGACATTGTGGACACGGAAACGAAGATGACTCATTCTGCGATCGCGAACGACATCGAACAGGTGTTTTCTAAGCCCAGTGAGGTGGGGTCGAAGCTGGATGCGGAGGAGATTGAGTCCTGCTACTTTCCTATCGTGCAGAGCTCAAAGTATGAGTTGAAGACCTCTGCACAGTCAAACAACGACGAGCTGGACTACGGAACGATCCTTGTGTCTGCTGGAGCTAGATACTGTGTACTACTGCACGAATGCTTCGAGAACAATCATGATCAACCCCACCGACGAACACCGCAAGGTGTACGATCTCCTTCTTGAGGCCAGAGCTGCCTGCATCGCCACCATGAAGCCCGGAAACAAGCTGAAACAAGCATACCTTGCTGCTGAGGGAGTCGTAAAGAACAAACGCCCCGACCTCCTCGACAAGCTCTCCAAGTCCCTTGGATCTGGTATCGGAGTGGAGTTCAGGGAGCCTCATCTCGTCCTTACCCCCGTCAACGCCCTCTCCTTCCAGCCCGGCATGTGCTTCAACGTCTCAATCGGAATCTCCAACATCCCCTTCAAGGACCCTCAGGATGGTTCAGACAAAGAGTTCGCCGTGCAGTTGGCTGACACGTTCATTATCACTGCGAATGGGGCCGTGAACCTCACCTCCAAGATCCCCTCCGCTTGCAAGGAGGTGGCTTGCCGACATGAAGGGAGACGGAGAGGAGGACGAGGAGGAAGTCCAGAGCAAGAAAGCCTCTGCCACTGATGCAAAGGCTAAGAAGCTGAGAAACAACAAAGAGGTGCTGGAGGCGATTGCATCTGAGTCGAAGCGAAGCAGAGGCAGAAGCAATTGGCGGAGAGGAAGAAGGTGGAGGCATTAAAAAGACTGGCTTCGAAGGAGATCGGGTCTCTCTACGAAGAGGACGGAAAGAACAACCAGACGACCGTCGCTTACGACAGCACCGCCAACTACCCTTCCAACCTGAAGATGGGGAGGTTAGCAGTAGACAGCAGAGCGAGAACTGTGTTCGTCCCAATTAACGACACGCTCGTCCCCTTCCACGTTTCTTGCATTAAGAGTGTACACAAAACCGAGGAGAACGGAAAGACTACTTTCCGCATCCAGTTCGTGACCCCCGGAAAGCCCCAGTTGGAGACGTTGGCAGCGAAGGCAGCGGAGGAGGGAGGACTGGGCCTGAAGGATTCTATCTTCCTCAGAGAGCTCACCTTCCGCACGAAGTCAGCTACTTTCATGGACACTTATTTCAGGATCCAGGAGAGTCTCAAAAACGAGCAGATCAAGCACAAGACTGCCGAGGTGAAGGCTTCTCTTGTGGAGCAGGAGATCCTGAAGGTGAGGCAGGATGCTACTGTGAAGGTTGAGGGATGTGTCGTGCAGACCCAACATCTCGAACGCAAAAGAAGGCCGTTGGAACTCTGACTGCGCACGAGAACGGATTTAGGTACGTCACGACTGACAAACACCATGTCGACATCATTTACGAGCAACATCCGCGCTATCATCCTCCAGCCCGCGGACAAGAAGAGCGCCGAGACGTTGGTACACATCGAGCTCAACAACCCCATTCTTTCCTCAAAGGGAAAAGAAGACCTCCTACTTCCAGTTCTTTGTCGAGGTCGTCGATTCTTATCACGATATCGGAGCTAACTCTTCCTACAACGATGAGGAGGAGATCAACAGCGCAGAGATGGAGGAGAGGATCAGGAGAAAGAAATGGAACAACAAATTCAAGGGAGTTCGCCAAGGACTGTGAACAGCAATGGCAGCAAAACAATTCGAGACTGGGACTGGAGTTCGACGAGCCCTTCAAGGAGTTGTTGTTCACCGGAGTGTACAACAAGACTGTAGTCGACATCTGCCCCTCCCTCCACCAACGCCTGATTTCCCTCGACGACAAGAACTCGTTTGTTGTCGACTTGGAAGATGTCGAAATCGTCGCTCTTGAGAGAGTGGCGTTCAATTTGAGAGAGTTTGATATGGTTTTCGTTTACCATGACTTGGAGAAACTTCCCGTGTTGACTATTCTTTCGATTCCCTCGACTCACCTTGAGAACATCAAGCAGTGGCTTCGAGGTGAACGACGTGTTGTGCTACCAGATCCCCATCAACATTGTGTGGGAGAAGACCGCTCGGGAAATCCAAGAAGGAGATATCAAGGGATTCTACGAAGACGGAGGATGGAGTGTGTGGTTCGAGGAGCCTGAAGGAGGAGAGGAGGACGACGAGGCAGCAGGCTCTGACCCCGAGTCAGAGTTCGAGCCAGGAAGTGCCTCTGAGACCGACAGTGAGGAGTACGAGAGCGACGAGGATGAGGAGGAGGAGTCTGAGTCTGAGGAGGAGGAGGAGGAGGAGGAGGAGGACGAGTACGATGAATAAGAGCGTGCATGACTTGACTTTTTTTCTCATTCGAAGCACCCCTGCTATTCGAGCAGTATTCTGGAGACAAATATATTGTTTCTGTGGTCGATAACCGTGTGATTCAACCTGTAGAGATATCGACCGTATTTATTCTTTCTGCCACCTTTCCTTATCTTTTTCCTCTTCATTTTCATTTTTCTCTTCATTCTGTTTCTTCCCTCCCCTTTCCCTCTTCTTTCTAATTTTCTCACTCATTTTCCTTCTCACCTTTAACCCTCTTGAATTCTTCCACTCGTTTTCCTTTTTCTTCTCCTTTCCTTTTTCCTTTTCCTTTTTTTTTTACCCTTGGCTCTTACAAGATGAGGCTGCAAAAAATAAATGAAGTCACTGCCCATATGTCTGCACATTCACACATGTATTTGAACACGCATTTTCTTAACAATCATGCGTATACCGCCATAGACATGAACACACATACACACACACACACAACACGCATACATACATCCATACGCATTCACTCCAAACACTCATACACCTGATGCGCCAACAGCATACATTGCACTCTCACAATGCCTGTATTTCTAAACTGAGTTTCTTTATTTGAAACCAAGCGCTTGCATGGATTTCTATTAGTTCGTCACCAGACTTAGCAAGTCTTATTGATTCTGAGCAAGCAATCAATAACCACCACAGAGCTAGGAGGTCCACACAAAGTTAAGGGCAACCATAAACGAAAAGAAAGCAATAATGAAGAGAGATCCTGATGGGCGTCAACGTCTTCACTTAGTAAACAAAAACTAAAACATTCTGAGAAGGAAATAAACACCAGCGACAGAAGACATAAATACACAGACAACAGGGATAGACAAGTGCACAACAATACGCCGAGTATGACGAAGAGAGAGAAAGCAAACGACAAACAACAAAGAATACAAATAGATAGAATAAATAAACACGAGTGTAACTCACGTCACTTACGAACCGAGGAGAAGGGCAAAGAGATGAAGACTTACACATAGATTATGAAAAGACGTAGGCGTAGAGCTATGCACAGGCTTAGACACCTGGTCACGATACTGAACCTCGGACTTCTCAGAGAGATACCGATAAAAACTCCTGTCCTCTCCCTGCCACAGCACCGGTGAAGGAGAGCGGGGGGAGGGGGGAATGAGGCAGATACAGACGAGGAGTAGGTCGATGAGAAGGAACAGTGTGAGGGGGAGGAGAGGGGAATAGCACATACAGATGCGGGATCCGAAAGGGAGAGAACAGAGTCGTTGACAAGAGAGAGTGAGGAGAGGAAGGAGAAGCAGGGAGGGAAGATGGATGAAGCGGAGGAGGGAGAGGTGGAGTGGAGAAAGAGAATGGAGCGAAGGGAGGGGATGGAGTCCCTCTTGATACAGAGGTGAGAGGAGAGAGTCCAGGCCTTTAGTCTCTGGTCCGATCCAACCGAACAAAAGGATACACGCACGGAGACTACAGGTAGCACGGAGGGCGGAAGGGAGGGGGAGAGGGAGGGGCAGGCGGAGGATGAAGAGGCAGTGGAGGGAGAGGAATGGCTAGGGACACACGAGGAAGACGAGGAATGAGAGGAAGTGCATGAGTGGGAGAGAGGGGAAATGAGTGTGGATGACGTAAGAAGGACAAGAGACAAGGGCAATCGACTTAACAGCGCTGGAGTGTGCATGGCTGTTTCCAACGACGAAGAGCGTCTGTTCCTTCTCTCCGTCTCCTTCTTATTCCTCCTCTTTCTGCTCAAAAGCCTCCTTCTCAGCGTCTGTTCATCTTCCAATCCGTCCGCCATGCTGCCGTCCTCCTCTTCGTCCTCTTCGTCTCCTCTCCCGCTCTCCTGCGAACCATGGTCACCAACACTTTACCATCATCCCCTCCAGTAACAACGAAGGAGCAGGAAGACAGAGTGGAGAGCACAGAGGAAGGGCGGGGGAGAGGTGGGCGGCAGGAGGAAGGGGAGAGAGGAGACTGAGTCAATACGAGAAGAGAGGGAGAAAGGAGGGAGTGGGGGTGCAAGGGGTGGGAACGGGGGGGATCAGAGATGGAAATGAGACAAGGGTGTTGATCCCAAATCTATGAACAGGGAGGGAAGAGGAGAGAAGGAGAGGGGAGGAGGATGCTTCACGGAAAGAGGAGGAACGGAAAAGGGGAAGCCAAGAGGGAGAAGTGAAGATGGGGAGAGGGGGGCAGAGGGAGGGGTAGGGGAAGATGTTAGAGGTGCTAGGAAGGGCAGGAGAGCTGGAGGGATGGACGCGAGGAACGAAGGGGAGAGGGAGCCACACTGAGAAAAGAGGGAAGAAGGAGGGATGGAGTTGAAGAGGGAAGAGGTGGCGAAGGAAGATGCGGGAGAGGAGGGAGAAGAGGAGGAGGGAGATGAAGAAGACGGAGAAGAAGAAGAAGACGGAGAAGAAGAAGAAGACGGAGAAGATAGGATGCGAGTGATATCTGCGAATGACAGGTCAGGGGGAAGAAGGGGAAGGGAGGGCGAGTGAGAGGGACTACGAGAAGAGGAGGATAGAGAGGAAGAGACGTACGAGTGGGGAGGGTACGTAGCAGGGGAGGCCACGTACAGAGACAGCAGGAGGGCTACAAAGAGTACTTGGTTGATATTGACGACGGAAAGCACTCCATTGGAGTCTCCAGCCGTGATAGATGCTCGATACATCGAGTGGGAGTAGTGAGGAGCAAACGGGAAAGACGTCGACGAGGGAAAGGGGGAGGGAGGGGGTGCACGCGGAACAAAGCGGGCAGAGGACGATGAAAAGGGAGTGGAGGGGCTGGAAATAGGCGATGATGAAGAAGAGGGAAGCGGAGGGAGAGGGGACGAAGAGGAGGATGAAGAGGGGGCGGGAGAGGGAGAGGAAGTTGAGGAATGTGGGTGTGAAAGAGGGGATAGAATTGACGTTCTAGTCGGAGTTGGAGGAGTGATCGAGAGAGAGCACAGGGAGTTCCGACGGAAGGCAGATGGAGCGCGCGCGAACGAGGTGAGGAGGGGAGAGAGGGGGAGGGCAGGAGGAGGGAGCAGACGGAGGAGGAGATAGAGGAGGAAGAGGGGGGATGAAGAGGAGAAAGGAAATAACTCCGGATGAATTTCCAACAACGATGAGGATGGAGGATGGCAAGGAAGAGGGAGGGGAGGGGGAAAGAGAGGGGGATGACCCGGATGAGAGGGAGGAGGCAGTAGTAGGAGAAGGCTGGTAGAGTGGGAGGAGGGAGGAAAGGTGGATCGCTTGAATGCACATAATCCTGGAATCAAGCTCTACCGCCGTATCTCTGCTAGCGGAGGAAGATGAAGGGGAAGGGGAAGAAGAAACAGAACCTGAGTGGTGGGAGGGAGGGTAAGTGAAGGTAGAGGAGGGGTGCTTCTTTTTGAGTTGTGGGACTGAGTAGTGCAAGTCAGGAAGTTGGGAAGACAGAGGGAGGAAGAGGGAGAGAGAGTAAGAGTGTGAAAGTGAAACCGAGAGGAGGGGAGGGGAAGCAGAGTGTGCATCGCTGTTTCCAAAGACTCCCAGAGAGAAGGAAGAGACCGTGACTTCGTTCTTTCCTCCTCCAGTAAACGTTAATATATCTGAGGAGGGGAGAAGGAGGACGATAAGGAAGAGGGGAAGGAAGAGGAGAAGGAAGACAAGGAGGAGGAAGACGGAGAAGCAGAGGAAGAGAAAGAGGACTGGGAATGAGAAGATTAACATGAGGAGGAGGAGCAGACATGAAAGAGGAAAAGGATCGAAGAGGAGGGGGAGGAAGAGAGGGCGAAGCAGAGGCAGAGATGTGATACAGTTGATAACATCAGTGGAGACACAAGTCGAACAGAGAGCGGTGGGGCGAAGGAAGGGGAGGGAAGGAGAGGGAAGGAGAGCGGGAAGGAGAGGGGGAAGCAGAAGTGGCGGGCACGAAGGGAGACGGCAAAGAAGAGGAAGAGGGGGAGGACGAGGAGGAGCAAGATGAGGAAGGGGAGCAGGAGGAAGAGGAAGAGGAGGAAGAAGAGGAAGATGAAGAGGAGGAAGAAGAGGAAGAGGAAGAGGAGGCAGGGATGCTCTGAGCAGAAAGGAATGCGGAAACAGTGTGGTCGTGAGAGGAAGAGAGAGAGAGAGGTTGAGGGAGGGGGAGAGAAGGAAGAGGTAGAGCGAGAGGAGAGGAGGATGAGGAAAAAGAGGAGAGAGAGGAGGAAGAGGAAGGAGAGGAAGGGGTAGAGATAGAGAGAAAGGGAAGGGCGGAGGCGGATGAGGAGAAGATAGAGTGAGAGGGGGTCCCTAAGATGCGAGAGGCCGTAGAGACTGAGTTCAGGGAGAGGGAGACGGAGGCGGAGGAGGAGGAGGAGGAGGAGGAGGAGGAGGAGGTTGAGGAAGGAGAGGAGAAGAGAGAGGAGGAGGAGGAGAGAGAGAGACAGAGAGATACGGTTGCTTGGATTCTTTATCCTTCCCCTTCCCCCTTTCTTCCTTCCCTTTCCCTTTTCCCGTTCCCTTCCCGCCTTCCTTGCCCTCTTCCTTTCGTTTCTCACGTTTGTCTCCGTTCGATATAGAGGGCGAGATGGAGTGACCGAAGAGAAGGAGAGAGGGTAAGAGGAAGGGAGGGGAGGGAGGGAAGGAGGGAAGGGGGAGGGAGCAGAGGACGGTGAGAGAGAGGGAAAGAAGTGGGAGAGAGAGCGGAGGGGGAGGAGGGGGAGATAGATAAGAAGGCCGGGTGAGAAGAGAAATAGAGAAGAGAGAGGGAGGGGAGAGGGAAGGGGAGGGAAGGAGGGAAGGAATGGAGAGAGAGGGGAGAGAGAAGGAGAAGGCACGGGGACCAGAGGGAATAGGAAAAGACAAAAGAGGGCAGGGGAGGGAGGGGTAGGAAGGAGAGGAGAGGACGGGAGAGGAAGAGGAAGAAGAGGAGGAGGAAGAAGAGGAAGAGGAAGATGGAAGGAGGGGATAGAGAAATAGTGGCAAGCGAGGACAATGGGATATGTAACAAAACGAAGGAGGATATCGAAGAGGAAGAGGAGGAGGAAAAGGAAGAGGAAGAGGAAGAGGAAGAGGAAGAGGAAGAGAAAGAGGAGGAAGAGGCGGGGGAGGGGGAGGAAGGGTGGATCAAGAGAAGAGAAGGAGGAGCCTTTGAATTGAACCCCAGAGAAAGAGGGAACACGAAGAAGCGGTGGAGGTGGAAGGGGAGGAAGATGGAGAGAGAGGGGAGCGGAGAGGAGAAAGGGGGGAAGAGAGAGGGGAGAGGGGGAGGAAGCAGAGGGAGGCACCCGAGGGAATGAGAGAGGAGTGAGGGCGAGGAAGCAGTGATTGGTGAGGTAGAGAAAGGAGGGAGGGAAGCGGGGCGGAGGGGTCGGAGGGGGAGCAGAGGAGGGGAAGGAGGAAAGGAGAGCAGATAGCACAACTGAACGAAGTATTA
>JAWNMU010000603.1:0-127310 GCA_035043665.1 Drosophila quasianomalipes | reverse complement strand
CACTTAGTATTTGAATAGTTCCTCAGATGCTGCCCATTTTGATGAGTGGTGTCATGTAACCAATAAAAATTGCTTGCAGTGGTAGTTAATGGTGTGAGCTGACATTGGAAGTCAGTGATTTCTGATATTCTTATCAAATAGGTATTAACAAATGAGTGCATAACACAAATACTGACATGGTTCAGTAGTAGTAATCGAATATAGAGTCATTCATTCTTTAAGCAAAAGTTATGCAAAGCGAAGGCATTCCATTGCATGAACAAAAAATCTCAGCTTTGCTCTTCTAGTGTCTATGTGTTTGTTTATTTGGATATGGACTCGATGAACGAATTATAATTTTGGGTTTGTATAGTATATGGAGTATCTGATATATGTGTATGACATCTAACTGTTGTTTACCTATTTTACTCTGTGAAATTTAGAAATGGGGAAATTTAAGATCGTCTACATTCCTGCTGAAGAAAGGTATGTTTTGTTTAACTAAACAAATGTCAAACTATGTTGTGATTGTTGCGTAACCCTGACCATTATATAAACATATACGGCGTATATTGGTATAGTCTCCCTTTGCAGGAAATTGAGCTTACTTACACTGAGGAAACGAAGTTTAGTGTGTTGACTAATTACGTTCAAGAACACATTGTGAAGAAGGAGAAGGGAAGAACTGCTTCTCTTTCCAACGATGATAAGAAGCGTGAACGCAACGCTGTTGAGAGTCAATTGAAGGAAGCAGTAAGTATCGTAATATTACTTTCCTTGAGTCGTATTCTGAATTTGTTGTAAGTGTCTTTTTATGTTATCGTCTAACAAGTGTTGCTCACCCCGACCTTCTCCCCCACCCCCTCCTTCTGCCTCTGCCAGATGAAGACCCAGCCTTCTCTCCAGGGACTCACTCTCACAGACGACTTGATCTCTCAGCTTCTCTCGATGAACACGGTTGACTCTGTTCCCCTGCTAGTGAACAAGAAGGAGTCCAACTTCGAAGCAGTGAACCTGTACGTCGACGACCAGGGGATGGCCAAGAAGCTCCCCGAGAACCGCCGTGCGACTAGTCTCTGCATTGCTGTGGATAAGCCTTTGCAGGTGTTGGGGGATGCGTTTGTTGCGAGAATGATCGACGACGAAGACACCTTCGATCGCAAGGACTTCACCATTGCCGACATCAGTGCATCTAAGCCCTGGTTCCAACTCGCGTGTAAGCTCAACAAGGCTGCTGCTGCTGGCGCCTCTGCCTCCTCTTCCGCCCCCGCTATTGTTTCTACTCCTTCTGCAGTTAAGGAGGACCTCACGAAGTGCGCTAAGGGATACTTTGGGTGCAATGCAGCTGCTCCTCAGAAGTGCAGCAAGTGCAAGTAAGTGTAACCCCTCTTGTATTCCCTTTTCCCCTTCTGCGTTCCTTCGTTTACCCACCGTCGCATATCTTTTTCATTTTTCTTAGTTTTGCGTTTGTATATGTTGCATGTCTGATGCGATTCGATGGCTCCTGACGTTTTTTCTATTTCCAAACTTAATACTGATGAATATAATTTCTTGTCTCCCCCATTGTTTGCTGTTTGTCTCTTCTCCGTGTACCTAGGGTTGTACATTACTGCGGAAGAGATCACCAGAGAGCTGACTGGCCCAGACACAAGCTTGAGTGTGAGACTCTGGCCAGTCTTGCATCCAAGAAGTAATCGAATAGTGGATAATGTATTGATGTTGCAGTGCTCGAGAATGTGGGGGATACGATGCATTTGAAACAGAAAGGAGGATAGGAGTGTTTGAAACGAGAGAAAGGAAGGGAGGAAAGCGTATCTTCGTATATTTATTTTGTATATTTATTGTCGTATGTGTGAGGGTATGTATGTGTGTGCATGCGTTCGTGTGTATCCATTTCTTTTGTAGCAGTATTTCGAATGTGCTGGAGAAGTTAGCTGAAATGGCATACTGAAAATCCCATCAAGATTTTATTAAAGTTATGTACAAAACTGAATACTATAGAAGGACAGATATATGTCATATAATATACATGTAAAGGCAATGTTTCAATGAAACATGGACCATTAGAGAACAGAAAAATAAGCACAGATAGTAGGTCTGGTGAAACCAAACAGAAACATATCATAAATAGATTTTAGATAGTAGGGGACAGGAATGAGAAGAGCGCAAGGCCTTGACTGCAAGACATACTAAAGGTAGTCAGAGCAGAGGGAGAGATGAAGGGATCAAATAAGGAAGAGAGATGGAAGGGCTTAGAGGACGTGTCTGAAGGCCTCGGGGGAGGAGAAGCACCTGGTGATGGCGCAGGGGTTGTGGTGGAAGACGGTGAAGTCGATGATGGACTCCAAGATGTAGGAGAGGATTAGGAAGCGAGAAGAGAGGCGCTGGGCACGGAGATCAGAAAAAGGGAGGGACTGGATGATGGGGGAGGATAGGGCTTCAGAATTCTTAGTGTTGAGAAGGGAAAACACCTGGGCGATCTCCTTCGCTACCAAATCGATATCGTGCCTCCTCTTCCTCACGTCCTGGACTGCCTCTGTCTGTCTCTCCTGCTGCACTTGGAGCTGAGCTTCGAGTCTCTTTCTCTCAGCCACCTCAGTGATCGAGAGTCCGAGGTCCTGCTCCCTTACCTCCTCGATACGGTCGAGGGATTCGGTGATCGAGAGAATGTTCTCCTTTGCCAGTGCCTCTAGGGGAAGAAGAAGGTCCGATGAGACGGGACACTTGGCAGAGTTGAAGGCTATGAGACACGCGTCCAACTCTTTCAGCTCTTTCTCAAACAGGGTCTTGGCAGCCTCGTTTCCCCTGATGTCTGCCATCCTCTGCTTGAAGAAGGGTAGAGACCGTGAGGCATAAAGCTGCGTCTCGATCCACTCAAACACCTCGTCGCCCACTGATTGTTTCCCCTTGAGCTTCTCCTCTGCGCCTTCTGCTTCCCTTCTTCGCCTCCGCACCTTCCGCTTCCTTCTCCGCCTCCGCAGCCCTTTCGGAAGAGGGCTTCACGGTGAGGGACTCAAAGGGAGCAGAAGGGAATGAGAAGAGGGGAGAGGATGCAGCAGCGATGGAATAAGATCCAAGAACAGAGTCAGAAGAGGAGGGAAGGGGGACGGAGAGGAGAACGTGATGGGCAAGCCTTCTTCCCAACTCAATCAAATCACTTAGTACGAATCTGCACCCACTGCGCCTGCTTGATCTCCTTTTTCTGTTCCTCCTTCTTCGCTTTCTCCTCCTCTTTCTTCCTCTTCGCCTCAACCTTCTTCTCATCCTCCTCGTCCACCTCAACGATCTCTTCATCCGATGCGTTGTCCCTCTGTTCTTGTTCCTCCGATTTCTGCTCCTCTTCGTCTCCCTGATCGATCTCTCTGAGTGCCCAAGAGTGTTGTTCGTTGAAAGATTGTTCGATCTCCTTTAGCTCCTTCCTAGCTACTCCCACCATCGCCTCGTTTCCCAGGTCAAGCACGGCGCTCTCGACCGAATGCGAGACGACGAGGGCAGAAAAGGAAGCAGAGAGAGACTGGGTCTGGTGCTGCCAGAAAGGGGGGATATAGAGGATGTCACCCTCGTCTAACACGGCCTCAGCGAAGGAAACAGAGGAGAAAAGGGGAAGGCATGGGTCCATCCCTTCAACTCCTTCTCAAGCTTCTCTCTCTCTGAGAGGGATGCTGCGGCAGAGGCCAGCTGGTCAATTTGCTCTTGGGAGAGAGAAGGGGAAGAGGCGGAAGAGGGGGAGGAGGAGGAGGGGGAAGGGGAAGGAACACCTGACTTATTGAGAGGGAGAAGCACCGAGTCCCACTTCTCCGTAAGACTCTGTGCCTTTCCCTTTTTGTCGCTCCATGAGGGGAAGGGGTAAGTGTTGTTAACATCAACGGGGAGGAGAAAAAGAGGCGGGAGGACCCCAGGAGTTGGACGAAGAAGGAGTGTCTGGGTGAATGCTGCAGAGCAGAAACCTCTCCCTTGCTGCTAATTCTTCCCACTACGTCACTCAATCCTCCTATCCTTGCGCTCTTCCCTCCCACCTTTCCGCACCGGTTTGTTTCTCCGCTTCGTCGGAGGTGGAGGAGAGAGCAAGGGATAGAGCGGCCCTGACGTCGAGAGAGACGGGGGCATTCACAGGGGTGGAGAGGAGGGAAAAGGGAGCACGCAGGTCATTCTCAACAACAAGCTTGCCCAAAGGAGACCCTGAGTTGCGCAACAGAGAGAACTGCCCCCCGAAACAGACTCTGAGAGGGAGGTGTGTCCTTCGTCGTCGGCAAAGACCTCTTTGAAGAAATCATCTTTGCTCACGTTGTACAAGTTCTTGGGAAGGCTGTTTCCTCTTGCAGGGTTCCTCCTCGGCTCCAAGAACGATTCCCACTTGTACCCGGAGATATCTGCATTCACAACAGTCGAGGGGAAGGTCTGCTTGAGAGCGTCCCAGTTGACACTCTTCTTAAACTGAGTCAACTCCGGGTAGTTGAAGAGAATCATAGGCAGCCCTCTCGCACTCAGAGAGTGAACCATCATCTCTGCAGTAACTTCAGAGGAGGGAATAGTAGGGTGGAGGAAGGACTTGGCCTGCTCCCAGGAAATGCGAGGAATGCGGTTCAATTTGTTGTCCTCGGATAAGAGGGCAAAGGGGGAAGGCCTCGCAGGCCAGGACTCCTCCGTAGTGATCTGGATGTTCTCCACGAGAGTGTTGGCCGAGTGGGAGAAGTAGTTGTATGCATAGTATCCAACAATCGACAGCAACGCAATCAAAACAGGAAGCGTAAACTTGTTTTTTGAGCTTGCTTCTTTTTATTCGAGCCCCTGCCAATGCTGCTCTTTGCTTGGGAGGGAGAGCTTCCAGAATTCTTCTTACTCATTTCGAAAATATGCTAAAATAAAATCTTAGTAACTCTCTCTGTTGCACTGACACAGACGTACACTATTGTGGGCAAAGTTAAAAGGCGTGGAGGAATTCCTATAAAACTTCGCTTTTTGCCAACAAAAATGTATGCGGAATGCTGGTGCTGAAGATACTAGCAAAGACAGAAAAAAGATATTTTGGTGGAAAGGCAAGAAGGACGAATTAAAAAGGATACTTTGTGCCAAAAATCAATGTTGACAGGTACGTAAGCAGTTTTCTTTTGAACGATTATATTGGAGTCCTATTCGTTTATTTGATGGGCTACCTATGTATTTTTTTTACTCTTAAGTTGGCTCTCAAATTATACAAGAAAACTATTTAAGAGCCAGTTTTTTGTTCCAATTCTCAACTTAAGCGATCATGTTATTTTGTTATATTTTTTATTTGTGTGTAAACAGAAAACATCAAGGCTGGCAACCAGCCGAAGATTTCAAGACTGCTGAGAGGTTGGTAGATGTTTCACGCGTTATTATATGTTCATTTGTGTTTTTGAACTTGCAACAATTGTGCTACACAATTTACGTGATATTTGTTTGTGCTTGCTGAGCGTTATTTCTGTATTTCAAGTTATATAAGCTGTTTTTGCCAACTAATTGAATAATTTAAGTTGCTGATAAATTGCCTGTGTGTGTGCATGGAAATTATTCTCAATCGGTAACCCTCCCCCACATAACTGTTGCATTTGCATGCCCTATTGAATGAAACTGGTGTAATGCAACTCTTGACTGCATGAACACAGCAAAGCGACAGCTTATACTTATATCTCTGACGAGGAATCATTTAGTTCAGACTTTAGTGAAGACGATTGTGAGGGGTATAAGAGTGAAGAGGATGTCGAGACGGTAACGGGAATCATCCACAAGAAGAGGAGGGAGCAGCAGGAGGCTGTTGAGGAATGTAAGAAGCCTCAGCGGTCGTCGCTCGCTCTGTTTTGAAGCGTATGATCAACAAGCAGGCATAACACTTAATGTGGAGTAGTATTTCTAACTCCTCCGATAGCTCCTTGTGATATATGAAGAGCTGTATCCTACGTAGATTGCGGCACGCACATGCATCTTGAAGGCCATCGCGGATGTACATCTTCTTTTTGGCATATTAATTTATATGCGCATGTGTGTATATGCTGGTGCAAGTTCTGTGTTTCTTGGACTGATGAACCACAATTTACTTTTTGACTCGTCTAATATGTTCTCTATCGTGTATATCCTAAGTCATTTTCCAAATACGTTTTGCAAGGCTCTTGCGTATGGTATATAAATAAAATTAATTTTTCTCCTCCATTCTTTGAGGCTGATGCTCGTTTGTGAATGTGGATTTACTGTGGGAACCTAGACGTGATGTTTAAAAATAGTAAAATTGCGAGATGTGTCATAACATGGTATGTTGACAGGGATTTTCAAATTGAGATCTTGATTACGCAAACTGCACATCACAATCTTATCATAAGATTCTTGCGCAAACAAATGTAGTACTTTGCGCAAAATACGAATTTATACGTATATAATGTTTCGTAATATATACATTCTTGTCATATCTCTATTTCATTTGGTGAGTGTTTAATTCTTCACCACATGGATTCTTTCTTCATACATTCGTAAGTTTCCTCTCTGATAGTGATACTAACCAGTCATTTATCAATAATTTGGTCACACAATTAGAGTAGAACACTCTTTTTTTCTCTCTCACAAATTGTGTAGTTGCAGTAGAAATAAGGTTCGTGAACGAAACCGATGGTTCTGGAAACTCGAGTTGGCCTTGAGCATTGCTGTAGCGATTGCTGCTTACGCATGTGCTGCACTATTCGATCGCCTCTATTCCGCTGATGCAAGTGTCATTACACCCGAGGATCAGCCCTCTGAAAAAAGCAAGACATATGATGTGAAAACATTCTTTGAGGAAGCAAAGAGAGTGGGTGTATGACAAAGACATAGTAGGTCCAGAGAGGTAAGTGTGCTGAGAAGGGCTGTATCTCAGGACTGAGCATCAGAGAATGGGAAGCAACAAGTAATGAACGTTGTTCGAACATATGTATGTGGTGCATTGCATAATATTTCAGTTGTCTAATGAGTGCTGGTGTTATGTTGATTTAGTGTGACGCGGATGTGCTGGCTTCATGTATCTTTGTGGTGAATTGATCTTTGTACTTTTTGTCTGTACCCCTGATTCTTTGTTTCTGTATTTCATTCTGCTGCTCCCACATGTGTGTGATTTTCTACCCTTTACAGTATATTGGTGCATCCGAACGGATTTATTTTACACGAGGAAGCTACGATGGGAGGTTGTGGAAGCTGACGCAGGACAAATCGGTAGCCCTCGTGAAGAGATCGGAAGGACAGGGTTCCCCTCAAAGAGCACTTCCGCTCCCTGTCGGAACTAAAGGAGACTGTCAAACACTGCGGAAGATCTTGAGCAGTCTTGACAAGATGGGAGATGTGCTGGTTGCGGATGGGCCGTTCGGGTGTTCCGACTGAACGTAGCAGACGACTCCCTCTCCCTCATCGTTCCCTCATCCACCCTCGCTCTGCCCTTCAAACAATACCTTGGCCACAACTTCTCTGTTCCCCTCACAAACTCGCCTCGCACCCTCTCCTCTTCCCATTCATTTCCTCGTGCCTCCTCCTCTCCCTCTCCCTTGTCCGAGTCCTCCCAGTTTGAGTCAGTTTCCTTCGCCTCAGATTCCTTCAATACGAAGAGGAGTGGGGACAGAGAGGGAAAAAGGGAGGAGAAGGGAAGAGGAAGGGGAGCGGGAGAGGAGGAGGGTAGTGAAGGGAGCAACGAAGGAGGGAGATTGAACCTGAGGAGATGATCGTAAACAGTGTGGTGGAGGACGAGTGTGACGGTGCACTGTACGTGTCCATCTCGTCCTCTCTCTTCGGTCTTGCTGACCTCCATGAAGCCTTATTTGAGCCCAAGCCAAGTGGAGTGCTGCTCAAGTACTCCCGATACACGTATGGGGAGAAGGGGCAAGGGAAGGGGGAGGTGGGAGGGGCGAAGGAGGAAAGAGAGATAGGAGGCAGGGGTGGGATGAAATGTGTGTTGAGAAGGAAGTAAAGAGGAGAGAAATCAAAGTGAAGAAGCAGGAGGTGGAGGGAGAAGCAGGAAACGAGGAAGGGTGGGGAATGATGGAGAGGTAAAGGCAGAGGTGGAAACACGTGTGGAAGTGGAGGTGGAGATGGAGAGAGTGTGTATCATTGCTCACTCCCTTCCTTCCCCAATGGGCTGGCTTGGATCGAAAGGGGGGATGGGGCCAAGGGGGTGGAGAGAGAGAAGAATTGGAGAAAGAGAGGGTGGGGGGGAGGGAAGAGAGGCAAAGAAAGCGGAAGGGTGCAGAGGAAGAACCTTCTGTTAGCAGAGCTCATAGGAGCTAGGATCTTAGAGATAGACGTATCTTCCCTATTACCTCCCCAGTCTTCCTCCTCTTCCTCCCCCTCACTCTCTGCGTCACCATCCTCTTCTGTTTCCTCCCCAATCCCTTCCTCCGCATCTGCCTCGCCCTTCCAATTGGTTCCCTCGATCAAGTATTTTGCCTCTGTATTTGCAGATGATCTCCCCGTCTTTCCCGATAATGTGAGGGTGGTGGAGGTTGGCAGAGGGGGTACGAAGGGGAACCAGGGAAAGGAGACTGAGGGGTGCGACAGATGGAGAGAGAGGGCAAGGAGCGGGGAAAGGGTCTCAGAAGGTGTTAGTAGGAGGATGTGCAAGTAGAATGAAGCCGTTCGTATTCCTGGACTTCATCTCCAACGCCCTCTACTTTGAGTCCCGCTCCCCATCTGCCCCTCTCTCGCTCCTCCTCCCTCTGCCTTTATCTCTCGGATCCCTGCCTCTGTGATGAGACACTTTGAGCTGAGGTCAGGGAGTGTGGGGGTGGTGCTGGGAGAGGGAGGGGAGGTAGTCGAGGTCTTAGGGGGACTAGGGGCCTTTCCATGGACTTGCTGAGCTGG
Source organism: Drosophila quasianomalipes (assembly GCA_035043665.1). Lineage (NCBI taxonomy): Eukaryota > Metazoa > Arthropoda > Insecta > Diptera > Drosophilidae > Drosophila > Drosophila quasianomalipes. The sequence continues at coordinate 118,502 of JAWNMU010000603.1, read as the reverse complement.
CTTACTGACGAAAGACAGAGAGGCTCCTCCTTGGAGTGTACGATAGGGAAGAGAGGGGGTTATGGAGCCTTCCGTACGAACTAAAGTGAGAGAAGGTCATGGTGAAGTTAAAGGGAAGGGTGAGAGAGTGGGGTGAGGGGCAAGAGAGACAGTGGGGGATGAGAGTAGGTGTAAAGCCGAGAGGGGAAAGGGAAGGTATGCAACTAGGGATGCGGGTGAGAAGGAAATGGAGTGAGCACGTTACGTGGCCATCGCCTTGCCTTGCATCTGTTCAACTCTTCTGCCCTTCTTCCTCTTTCCTCGCACTTTTTCCCTCTCACTCGTCCATCCCCCACTTCGATTCATATATATATATGTTCTTTTTGAGTCATCTTCCTTTCCTCATCGAGAGTGAAGATATTTTCATGTAATAAAATCCGAAGATTTGGGGCTCAAGATTCAATTAGCTAGAACGTCTAGTCTAGGAGTCGTGTGTTAACATTTGGGATACGACATCGCAGCGTGTGTAGGTAGACCTGGTGATGTCAACAGTAAGGAACGTATCAGGGGTGCAGAACTGTTTTGGGTTATTCATCTTAAACATATGTATGTGTGTGATCTACATATATTTACTTTAAGATTTCACTAACTGTCGATGCAGATTAAATTAAGTGTTGTGTTTACTGTACACAATACCGAGTAACGTGACTAATGTTGCTCTTTTGTGCAGACTTGAGTGTAGACCAGGCGGATAAGGAGGGCATACTTATATCGCATAGAAGGAAAGAGAAAGATAGCGGGGAAGTGATATGGTGTTTCCAAGCGAAGGAATACCAACGATGGAAATGAAATGATAAAATAAAAGTTGAAAAACAAACGAGCTACGAGCTAAGTGATGCAAACAATAGAAGAAAGGAAAACATTTACAGAATAAAAGGAAGGAGAAGGGTGAGGCATAATAAAGTACAGACTGAGAATAGGAAACTACGGAATGAGGCAGAAACAGACCAAGAGAAAGGAAAGAACGATGAAAGAAAATACAAACTATGAATTAAACAACTGCAGACACGAAATCATGCATGAACATATAACATGCACAGGAGGAAATACATCCAAGTAGACGAGAACAGAGCAAATAGTAGTATAAGAAAGGAGCAAGAAGAAGTGGGAAGGCGATCGAGTAGAAGGTAAAGAAAAGAGAAAATAGTAACAGATGGAACCGGTGATGAAACTGCACTGTCTGTCTAAGTTAATAGAGAGAGAGAGAAGGGGTGGGGGGAGAGAGAGTGGTAGAGAGAGTGGAGTCGTCGCGTGTACAGGATGGTGATACTTGGACATACGTATATAGTTAATTAGAAAGCAGGGAGGAGGAGAGGGGAAAGGCTTGGAGGGACGAAAAAAGAACGAAGAGTATCGGGATGAGAGGAAAAAAGGCAGAAGAAGGGTGGGTAGGGGTAAGAAAAGGCCAAACAGACGCAGGCAGAGATGAAGGAAGGGGAGAGAAGAAGAAGGAGGGAGTGAGGGGGAGCTGGAGGGGATATCTGTGATGAATGGAGGTAAGAGAGGAGGAAAGAGGGAGAAGATGAGGACAGAAGCAGAGGGTAAGAAAGAAAGGGGAAGTTAGGAGGGTGGTGTAGGCCAAGGGGAGAGGGAATGAAAGATATGTAAAGATGAGAAGGTGCGCATATCCCTTTTCCGCGCCACTACACCTCTGTCCTTGTATGAACTGCCGGTGCCTTCATTCAGATCTCGTCCCCTATGCTGCTAGCTCAGTGCCCTCTCCCTCTGCTCTTCGCCTTACCCACCCCACCTCTATCCCTAACTGCCCATCCACGTTCCCCGTCCCGCGCCCTCTTCCCACGCTCTTTCCCTCGCTCCGTCCCTCCCCCTTCCTCTCTCCCTCTCTCTCGTGATTGCTCCTTTCGTATCTACTCGTCGTCCATATCATCCTCTGCGTACTTAACGATGAAAGGATGGTCATTCACCCCTTGCCTGCGGCCCAAGGCGGTTCGAAGGCTTTTTTTGCAGTAACTAAGGGTGAGAATAGAGTAAATGAAATAAGGAGAGAAAGAAAAGGAAGAAAAAGAGGAAGAGAAAGGAAAAAGATCAGACAAACAAAGTAGTTGTGTTGTAGTAAAGGGAAAGGGTTGTGTGTGGTGTGTACAAGGGAAAAGAAAAACAGACGTGCCCGTAGACAGAAGGAAAAGCAAAAGGAAAAGCACAGGAAAAGGGTTGTAGAGGGAGTAGGCGAGAGGGACACGAGATGTGTGTGTGAGAGAAAGAGAGAGAAGAGGAATAAAGAGAGGGATAGAGAGAGAATTTGTCGAAGAACGTAATAGCATATATTACCTTCGAGATGAGGTCCTTAGCTTCGGGGCTAATGTGATCCGGGATGGAGAACTGAACCTTGGAAATGCGCATGTAAGTATCGGTGTGTCCGCTAGCCTCGAAGGGGGAGATCCTACCAAGAATTCGTATAACAACACTCCCAGACCCCACACGTCCACGCGATGGTCTGGGGGCTGTCCCTCAACCATCTCGGGGAGGTAGTCGAGTGTCCCACAAAGTGTGGATCTCCTGTTGTTCACATCGTGCACCGACCACCCAAAGTCGGCGATCTTCACCCTCCCCCCTTCGACCCCAACAATAAGTTCTCAGGCTTCAAGTCTCTGTGGATCACGTGCTTTTTGTGACAGTAGTCAAGAGCGCTGGCCAACGAGCCTATGTATGTAGAAGCTGTTTTCTCGTCGAGCTTCCCCTTTTCCTGTAGAGTTTTTGTACAGTTCACCTTTCTGTGCGTACTCCAGAATCAAATACACTCTGGTCTCATCGTGGAAATACCCGAACAAACGGAGGATGTTGGGGTGACGGAGGTGCGACTGAATCTCAATTTCCCTTCTAAGTTGATGTTCAACCCTGAGTTTGATAGTTGGGACTTGAATAAAACCTTAAGCGCAACAATATATTTTGTTTTTTCTTCTCACGAGCAAGATACACATACCCAAACTTTCCTCTGCCCAAAGCTCTTCCAATGTCAAAGTCTTCAACCTTCCATTCCTTGGCGGGCACGTCTGCAGCCTTTCCAGAGACGTCGGAATACGAATCTGAAGGTGTATACTCGTTCTCCTTGTTGGTTGAACGCATCTTGAGCAAATGAAAAGTTAAGTTGGATGCATTCAATGAGAGCATAAAAGTTAGATATATTGTGAGTTTCGCACAGTGAAAATGTATTTTAGGGGATATAGTTGATAGAAAACAATAGTAATTTGGAAAAACACTTTAAAAACATGCAAAGGAGAGATAATAAGTTGATGTAGAAATAAAAAGCCCTGTTTCATTTCTCTCAGATGATTGAACATATCCGTTGTGCATTCATGTTTCCAATTTTGGCGTCTCATTTTGAGTGGTTGCGTTCAAACATTGCTAGGGAAGGCTCCATAAACATGGATTTTATACTAGATCTAGATCTGTGTTTTTGTTTCGGTGTATTATTTGATACTTCGCACTTTGTTTCTAATGATTTTCCCTAATATTATTCCGGTTATGTCAAGTTGATTTTGTTTATTTCACTAGAAGATAGATATTGCACAGATAATTTGCACACTGGGAGAAAGCTATTCATTTGAGAACACGTTATGAAGAAGGATGTAGACGGAGGTTCGTTTGTGGTAGCAGAGTAAATCAAATATGGTTGGTCTAACTTCAAAGGGCCATCATCTGTATCTCCAATGAAAGTAGAAGTTAGGAAAAAGTAGAGAAAGGGAGTGGGGGAGGGCAACGAAGAAGTCTAATATGGAAAGAGGGAGGAAGGAGGAGCTGGAGGAGGTGGTGGTGGCGGAGGAAATACAAATACTACATGTCAAGACGCAAGTGGCTTTGATAAAAAGTTAGGACAGTTTTCTTTGAATGATGGGTGGCTTGAAGGAGGGAATGGGAGGGGTTGGAGGAATGGGAGGAGAATATGGTGAGGTGGGAATGATGGCTGGGCACCCTTTGAAGGGATCAGATTGGGTTGCGGAAGGTGGGAGAGGAATAGGGAGGTGGAGAGGAGAAAGGGGGAAGGGCTTGGTGCGGGTGAAGGAGTAGGAGGGTGATAAGGAAAATAGATAAGGACAAAGCTCAAATCGAACGGTCCTTACTGGTCTTCATCCGCCACATCTTCCTCTATTGCATCTTCATCTTCCCTCTCTTCATCCCTCCCATCCTCGTACAAGGGATTCGGAGGAGCTTCATCCCCAGCCTCACCCTAATTCCTCCTCTCCCTCCTTCTCTCCCTCTTTCTCTCCCTCCTTCCCTCTCTCTTTCTCTCCCGCACCACCCTCCTCTAACCCTTTGGATCCATCCTCATCGATCTCGATCTCCTCATCCTCCACTCTCTCTACGCTCGGCTCCCAGGGAATGAGGAAGTATCCATCTAAGTATCTGCAGGGTCCTCTCTCCCTCTCTCTCTTCCCACTCCTCCAACTCGACATCCTCCCTCCCACTCCTCCTCCCTCCCTCCCTCTCTTCCTCAAAGCTCAGTAGTGCGAGATCTCGTTCTTCATCTAAGGCAGATGAGGGAGTGCTGATAAGGGGAGGGAGCGCTGTAGGGAATGCAGGGGAGGAGGGATTAGGGAGGAGGGATGGGGGGCGTGGGGGGAGGGACGGATACAGAGGCAAGGGGAGAGGTGTCAGAAAAAGGGACTCTGAGGAGGGTCGAAGACGGAAGGGAATGGGAGGAGTGAGGCAAGGGGACAGGGGAGGGGAAAGGCTGGTGGGGGAAGGGACGATGGAAAGGAGGGTGGGGTGCAGCGGAAGGAGCAGGGACGAGCAGAAGTACATATGTGAAAGGAAGGAAGAGCAGAGAAGGAGAGGAGGGTGTTGTCAGCAGGACTATTTGGGGTAGGAGGAGAAGGAAGAAGGGAGGGGGAAAGAGGGTGAGAGGGAGAGGAGGAGTGAGGGGACAGAAGAAGGCGAGGGAGGGCAGGGAAACGGAGACGAAGATGACGGCTTTAAGGAGAGAGAGAGAGAGAGAGAATACGAAGGAAAAGGGGGATATAGCGAGGGCCAAGTATGGAGAAAAACGCTAATCAAGATGAATGGGAAGATTTGGAAAGCGGCATGCATGGGGGAGATGCTTCTTTCCTTCAGGAAATTGGTTCCGATCAAATTGAGAAACAGAAAGGCGGAGCAGAGGAGAGGAGAAGAGGAATGGAAGATAAAGGAGGGGAGAAGGAAGGGAAGAACAGACATTTCGACCCCTTTCCTGAGTCCTCACTCCCCCTCCCATCCGCACTACTTCTTCTTCCGGTGTGCACTCTTCGGCGCTTAGCCGCCGGAGTTCCCCCTCTCCCCCGCCGTTCTCTCCCTCTCGGTCGTACTTGTTTTCATCGGTGTTTAGTTTCTCCTCCACTCCCTCTCCCTCCCACTCCGACTATTCCTTCTGTCCTTGACCTGAAGAGGAAGGAGGAGGAACTGAGTAACGTGGTCATTGCCCCTGTGGTCTATACCTCCACCCCCTCCTCCCCCTTCGTCCCCTCTTCTTCATCCTCCTTCATCCCCTCTTCCTCCGCCCGTCCCCGCCTCCGCCATGGGGCTCCTCATTCTCCGCATTATCCTCATCTTTCTCCCTCTCTCCCTCTCCGTCCCTCTCCAGAGATCGATGCTAGCTGAACGGCAGAAGGTAGATCTGGCACTGAACGCAACGGAAAATGTCGAAGGAGAAGAAGGAGGAGATGGATGCATGGAAAAAAGCAAACGGGATGGCACCGGGCGTTGGAGTTGGGGGATTGGGAGAGAGCAGGCTCAGGGACTGGGGGTAGGAGCAGTCTCAGTGGGAGGGGTTGGGGGAATAGGAGTCTGTGCTACGGGAGCAGCTCTTGCTTCAACTGCATATCGATGGGAGTCAAAGTCAAGAGACTCCTTGAGAAGAACAAAGGAGTTGTCAAGACGCGTTGGAGGTCACCACAGTGAGGTGCTCGCGGGTGGAGGAAGAACAGAAAGAGCTCCTGGAGGCGATGATTGTGGTTGGGGGAAGAGAAGGAGCAGGCGCTCAAGGATGCAGAGGCGAATCGTGTTCAAACCGAGAAGATGGTGAAGGAAGTTAAAGAGAGGCAAAGGAAGACCTGATCGTTATACAGAACGAGTATAATAAGCAGGGTGGAAGAGTCAAAGCTGTTGAAGAAGAGACTTGAAGCGGTAGGAGAAAAAGGAAGAGCGACCGACTCTTGCTGATCAAGACGGTCGAAGAACTCCAGAAACAAACTCTTCTCGGAGAATGAGGGCCGGACTGCGGCGGAAAGAGAGGTGGTGGTTCTGAGAGGGTTGGTCGAGGAGAAGGAGAACGAGGTCGTCGTGGAGAAGAGGAAGAGATTAGAGAATTGAGGAACAGCACTCCGGGTGCTTTTCTGTGTGGCATCGACGGAGTAAGAGAGAGGTAGGGGGCAGGGCGAAGGAGAGGAAGTGGGTCGCTGCGTCCGAGAGAGAGGGGGTCCTCGTCGATCAGCTCAGGAAAGAAGTCGACAACAACATTGAGGCGCAGAGCACAGGTCAAGGTAGGGTTCTTGTTTCTCTCTTGAGATCAGAGATTGAGGATTCGGATTACGTTAGCGTCTGTCGAGTGCCTAGTCCGATTCCCCTTGTTCGCTCTCTGCTAACTTCGATATCTATTAAACTCGTGTGTGCATGACGACTATATCTAACTGTGCGCTATGGCTGTGTCTCAACTGCATGTGCGTTCAAATGAATACACGTGTATTTGAATTCATGTGTGTATGCGCTATCGTTAACTGTTCGTTGTACGTGCTTCTTTGTTGGTGATTAGTTATACTTCATATCGAACAACCCTACACTGCCTGTTGCTCATTACTCCTTATATGATATGGCGTTACTCCTGATGCATTGCGTTGATATCTTTCTTGCCAATGGTTCCAGAAGGTACAAGTGATTTTTTCTCTCGAGTTGAAGCTATCAGAGATTCAAATGCAGCTCAGAGTCTTAAGGATGAGAAAGCTGAGGGAGAGAGGGAGGAGAGGGAGAGGGAGCGGAAGGAGAAGGAGCAGAGGCGTGTGTTAGAGGAGGGGCGTGGAGAATGTACAAGCAGATGCTCAAGGCGAGGGAAGACAAGCTAAAGCGAGCGACTGAGAGAGCAGATGAAGGCAGAGAAAGAGAGCGCAGGCGCGAAGGGGGAGTTGAGGAGAAAAGAACTCAAGCAATGCTAGACCTCAAATCTCAGTTTGACTGGGTGCAGAGGCAGTTAAGAAGGAGCAATGGAGGAGCAAGAGGGGCTGAGGGGAGAGGTTGGTTCGCTGATGGAGGAGGTAGAGGCACTCACAGCTGAAGTTAAGCGGAGGAAGGAGAGAAGAGCTGCTCAGGGCATGACGGGGGATGAGGAGGAGGTTCAGAGAGCACGGGAGAAATCTCTCCACTCCACTTATCAGCCGAGGCAGAGGGGGCACTCCCACTCTCAACCGCTCTCTCAGCGGGGCAAAGGGAGGGAAGCAGGGGAGGCTGAGGGTGAAAGAGAGGAGAAGAAGCGAGCGCAGGGAGGAAGAAGAGGACTGGCTCAGGGATAAAGGGTCTCTCTCTCTCGCTCTGCTCCCCACTTTCCCCGCGTGCTCCCCTCTCTCTCGCTCCCTCTCCTCCAGAGAGCATCTTCCCCGCTACTGGGAAAGTTATCTGGAGCCACCCCCCTCGCTTCGTCCCCTTTCCTTCCCTTCTCTCCCCTCAGCTCCTCCTCTCCCTCCGCTCTCCCCCTCCACCTCCTACGTTCTCTCGTTGAAGTTGAAACAGAAGATGACAGAGGAAGGGGTTGTCTCCCAGCTACAAAGGAGAGATGAAAGAGAGGTTTGCGGGGGAGGCAGAGGAGGACAAGGATGCGGAGAAGGAGGGAGGGGAGAGCAAAGAGGGCTCAGATGAAGGCATCTCCTGCCCCCCACGCTTGCTCACCCTCCTCAGCGACCAGAGCTTCTCAAATGAGTTTTTAATCTCGAACGACGTGGAAAGCATGGTAGAGAGAGAGAGGGAAAAGAGAAGGAGAAGGAGAAAGAGAAGGGGAAGAGGGGGAATGAGAGAGGGAAACAGTGCAGAAGGAAGGAAGGGAGGAGCAGAACGAGTCGACAGGGGATTACGAAGGGGGCCGGGGGGGGGGGGGGGGGGGGGGGGGGGGGGGGCGGGGGCGGGCGGGGCGGGGGGGGGGGGGGGGGGGGGGGGGGGGGGGGGGGGGGGGGGGGGGGGGGGGGGGGGGGGGGGGGGGCCGAAGAAGGAAGGAATGAACGAGCGGGGCAAGGGAGCGAGGAGGGAGAATGATGAGAATGATGAAGCGAGGGGAGACGAGAGAGAGGAGAGAGAAGCGGGGGGTAATCAGAGCAGGAAGAGGAGACCAAGAAGGAGAGGGGGTGAGGGAGGAGGGAAAGAGGGGAAGGGGAAAGAACAGGTTAGTGGGAAGGCGGAGGGGAGTGGCGGCTAGATCGAGACTCCAGGATTCTCTCCTCTGCCCTCCCTTCCCTGCCCCCTCTTCCTCCCCTTCCCAACTTCCCCTCGCCTTCCTCTGCCCTTCCCATTCCCCTCTTTCAAGACTATCCCCCTCCTGCTCCTCGAACTCCTCCTCCTCCTCGTCTCTCTCTCCTTCCTCCGGTTCTAGCTCCCTCACTCTTCTTCCCTTCACACCTCCTTTACATCAGCAAATAGCGGAGGGAAGGGAGGGCAAAGGCCAAAGAGGAAAGCGAGGAAGAGGGAGGGAAGAGGCTGAGGCAGAGACAGAGGGACAGAGGGAGGGAATCGAAGGGGCAAAGGGGGGGAGTGCTGGCGGTGATCGTGAGAAGAGAAGTGATCCCGCACCGCGGTGGTATGCCAGCAGCGCCTGCGTCCTTTTGCGTCCTGTTGTGTAGTACGTCGCATCGCAGCATGTCTGCCTCTTTCTCCTTCGTCGTTTCTTCTCTCTTTCTCTCCTTCGCTCCTACGTAGCATCTGCCCTTAGCTTCTCTCTCCCCTCCCCTCCCTACGTTCTCTTCCTCCTTCTCTGTACCCTTTCTTCGTATTATCTCTCCCTTCAAGTACCGATTCCTGTACTCTCTCCCCCTCTAGGTCGGTCTTTCTCGGTCTTCATCTCTTGTTTGAGTTATTGTAATCCATCGTTTCTGTTGCTAAGTCATATGGCATAGTGTGGCATACCCGTAATACGTACATTCAGCCAGACACACTAACTGTGCGCATGTATGTACATGCTTTTTCCCTGTTCTATTTGACATCCGTGTATTCCACTCCCGTGTTTGCTTTTTTATTCATTCATTCATTCATGTATGTATGCTTTTATTTCATTTGTTTCGTTCGTTGCATCCTTTGATTGTTGCAGTCTGTCCCTTTGTCTTCTTCTTCTTCAATTTGTATCCGCCACCTTGATTTTTAATTCAATCATGTCTTATTTTTTACAGTGTGTGTGTGTGTGTGTGTGTGTGCGTGCGTGTGCATGTGCACGTGTACGTGTGTTTGTATGTGTAAGTTCGTGTGATTATATGTGTTGTTTTGTGTCATTTTCTTCCCTCTTGATCCTCTCTGATCATAGTCCATTCTTTTTCTTCTCCATATAAGCTCTCTATTTTTTGGTTTCACTTATTGTTTATCTAATTCTCATGATTCTTTTGGATCGCTCTGCTTCGTTTATTTTTGTACGATTGGCTTTGTATGTGCTGTTGCTTAGTCTCGCCACGTTGAATCTTTGTATTGTTTGACATCGATTGCTCTTGATCAATGGCATTGAATAAATAACTGTTAAAGTGTGTTGCGTTCATATCATAAATGAAAATTGCATACATCCTCATCTACGACACTCACATGCTACGCGGATGTCGCTGTCAATAAACCTAGTAAGCAAGCAGAGCTTCGCTACCTACCTTGTGGTTATTGAGTCACTGCTCTAGTGTTAATACGGGCGCATAGATGTATAGAGCGTGATTGGTGGTTGGTGTGCGTACGCTAACACGTTTTACGGCGAAAGTCCCTGCGTGTAGGTACGTCTGGTGGTTAGATGTTTAGCAGTAATGCGTTTATTAAACTAGGGTTGTGCTGCGCATAGGTCAAAGCTGAGTGCACAAGACTACGAATAGAAAGGAAGAGAACCAAAGGCAGAGAATTTGGGCGAAGCAAGGTAGAAAGAAGAGAAGGGGGAATAGATGAGGAAAGAGCAGGACATCGAGAGAAAGTAGGAGGAAAGAGAGAGTCAAGAGGCGAAAGGAGCAGGTGCAGTGGAAGTGGAAAGAAAGATAAAGGAGGCATAAAAGACTAAGACGGAATACTACAAAAACGGGATTGCGAAAACAGAAAGAAGAACAAACAAGGAGAAAGGAAGGAAGCGAAGGAGAGGGGAAGAATAGGGAAAGGTGAATGGGTTTGGGCAGAGAGAAGAAGAATTCTCTTACTTCTTCAACTCAACCTCTCGTTGCTTCTCCAGGTGTATGCGTTTGCCATGGCATTCTTGTGGGACATCGTGCACCTATGGGAGGGAAAAGCCGGATGAAGAAGTGAAAGGAATAAAAGAGACAGTTGGGAGAATAGGCAAGGAGAGGAGCGGTCAGGGGGAAGAAGAAGCGAAAAGGAAGAAAAAGAAAGAGGTGGGATTGAAAGGAGGCAGAGGGGTGTAGAATAGTGGAGGAGAGGGAATATGATAGAGATGGAAGAGAGGAGTGTTTAGTCATAGAAGGGGTAAGCAGGGGGGAGAAGGAAGGAACAGAAAGGAAAGGAGGAAGGGGAAGGGGAAAAGTAAAGGGAAGAGACAAGGGATGGATAGGGGGAAAATGAATAACGAAGGAAAATAGAGCAGATAGGAAAAGGAGCAGAAAGGAAGAAAGGGAAAGTTACTACAGTTAGATACCAAATTGATACGTGTGGCTGTATAGGCAGGAACGTGCATGCATGTGTGTTTGTGAGTGTGTGTGTGCAAGCATTGAGTCACAAATACAAACTTCTGTAAAATTACAGAAATATATGTGATATTCTATCAATTCTCTGGCGAAAGTTTGATCAGTGTGATTATTATGATTCTCTGAAAATATGAATCTATGAAGCAGATAATTGGTTCCTTCTTCTGGATCTCTTCCATTCATGTGTATGTTTTCTGTTCAGGAATTTACATGGTGGCAGGCACCTTCTGACGTGGCATCTGTTGTCAGGCCATATGATGCAGGGTGACCTGCCAATGCAGATGAACAATATGTCAAAGTGGGTGGGCAGGCGGGCAAGTGAGAATCTGGGATTGAAAGCATTTAGCTCGATGTGATACGAGAAACAAAACAAGTAAAAAGCATGTGATGCAATAATGCATATTATTTACGCATTATAATAAAATAGGCACGCGTAGCATTACAGCAGAAGAGGTGGATCTCAGACTGCTGTAGTGGGTTGATGTTCAGGATAAATGTGCCTAGTTTAACTCGAATAAAAGGGTCTCATTCGGACGCAAACATGCCATTTGTGTCCATGGGCTTAGGGGCGAGTCCTGGGAGGTAAGGGTAGTGGGGACATCGTTCCTTTAAAATTTGGTTACATGTGTAACATTCACGGGATTTAAATATTAATTAGTAAGCAGAATATATATGTTAATGTGTTTTACGGGTGAGTCGTGCGTACAATCTCCAGCACTCCCAAATGTAAATACAGAAAACGCAATGTCTACCAGAATTTCTATTGCAGTCTTATGACGATTCAATGCAAAAAGCTAAGTGAATATTATCATGTAAAGCCTGAGGCCGCTCTGGGTTGAGAATGGGAAGGGTTGTGTGAATGATAGCACGTATCAAGAATTCCAATTCCTACCGTGGATGTTACGGAAGGGTTTCTCATCGATGGGTCCGTTGGGGTTCTCCTTCGACCTGCATCATCTCCATATGGAAGCTTGTCCTTCTGGTCAGCGAACTGCCATCTATCTTGCCAACTCCAGTTTCCATTTCGGAAAGGACATATCTTTCTGGTGTGAAAAAAATAGTTATTCAAGTGGAAAAAATTAGCTATCATTTTTCATAAATATTTTACGTGCATAATTGTATGCATGAAAATGTGTATGCTGTTTCGCTAAAATGCATCGCTTCGATCAACTTTTTCAGTGTTGCAATGGAAAATAAACCGCAAAGTGTTTCTGTGAGAACCGCTTCTAGCGCCGATATTCGTCAGAGGTGATTGATCGAGTCAATTTTTCCTCAAATATTCCGTTGTCTAGAATTCAAAATTGGAATCGAAAAAAAGGGAGGAATTAGTGAGAATCAAGTCATAAAAGGTATTTTTTAGAGAAAGCTTTTTGGGTGGATTTAAATATAAATTATTGCTGAATATTTCAAATCGAATTGTTTAAAACTGAAAGGTAGTGTTCCTTGTTCAAGAATCAGATAGTGATGAATAAAGCGGTGGATGCTCAATCATTGAACAACAAGCTGTTAGACACTGTCTCGCATATGGATATCGCTTCAGACCAAATTATTTTGTGACACAGAACCAGGTAAGATTACTTTCTTGTTTTATAAATTGGAAGTAGGACGATTAATTGCCTAGTGCGGACAACGGCGCGCTAGCACCCAATGTATGCTGCGTGTTGCATGTCCAACTTCCATGCTGGGTAAAGAAGAATGCCCCGAAGTAACACAGTTACGGAAGGAAATGCTAGCGAGCGCAGGAAGAGTTGGAGAAAGAGAATGCTTCGTTGAGGGAAGAGTTGGAGAACTACAAGCATGGTTTGGATGAAATAGCGGGAGAGAGAAGTGGAGGTGCTGAAGGGACTTGCAGGAGACTATGACGGTCTGTTGCAGCGGATGGATGAGCTAGAGAAGGGAGCGCACTCCCACAGAAACACTTCCTATTTCGTTCTATATCCCCAGAGTACGAAACTCCCGATAACGGCAGGAAGCAGAAGAGGGCAAGAGAGGTTGCGAGCGAAGAAAGGAGGCGGCGGAGGGAGGACCGTGAAGAACGAGAGAGAGGGAGAGAGAGAGCGCAGCGACGGGAGAGGACGGCGAAGATACGCGACCAAAGTACAGTGCGTTGGAGAAGGAGAATCAGTGCTCGGAGTTTGACCTGGGTGAGAGTGAACGGTTAAACAGGCAGTACGAAGAGAGAGATTGATGGAGATGGGGAAAGAGCTGAGGGAATCCCTGGACAAGGGGAGATCGGCGAGCGGGAAGAGATCCTCTCCCTCTCGAGGAAAGAATCTCAGCTCTTATGAAGCAACTAGCCGGAGCTAGGGCTCTGACTGTCAACGGAGAAGGACGCTGAGATTCAAGGAGTTCTCTCACAGACCCTCCGCTTCTCCTTCCTCTTCTTCCTCCTCAGTGTCTGTAAGGAAAGGAACGAGGGGTGGGAGAGATGCAAGCATTGTGTGGTGGATGTAAACGGATAGAGAAAGAGAGCCATTAGAAGGGGAGTAGGCGGTGCATGTGTCCAGTGTACATCCACACATCGAACCACAAGCGTTCATGTCCTCTTGATTGTAGTGGAAGATGACCATCGATGAGATGGGGGAAGGTTGGGCAGGAGTCCAAGGGATGGCGGGCTAAGGTGGGGAGAAGTGGGGTCTGTGACGATGTGGAGGACGATGCAGAGCTGTTCAAGCGGATAGTGGAGGAAGAGGATGCGAAGGAGCGGAGAGAACTGTATGACGTGGAAGGGGACTTGGAAGAGAAGAGAAGGAAGGAGGGAGATTGTTAATTCCTTTCAAAAGCAGTGGGAAGAAGGAAAGGAGAGGGCAGGAGTGCTTGAGTGGGACGACGAGGGGAGGGGGTCGAGAAAGAAGGAGAGAGGGAGAAAGGGGACGATAACCCTCTTCCTCTATTCCCATCCTCTTCCTGCTTTCCTTTCCCCTTCCTCGTCGCTCCCTCCTTCTTTCTCGACCCACTCCCCGTCGTCGTCCCACTCAAGCACTCCCTGCCCTCTCCTTTCCTTCTTCCACTGCTTTTGAAAAGAGTCCAACAATCTCCCTCCTTCCTTCTCTTCTCTTCCAAGTCCCCTTCCACATCATACAGTTCTCTCCGCTCCTTCGCATCCTCTTCCTCCACTATCCGCTTGAACAGCTCTGCATCGTCCTCCACATCGTCACAGACCCCCCAGCTACACTTCTCCCCACCTTAGCCCCGCCATCCCTTGAGACTCCTGCACCCAACCTTCCCCCATCTCCTTCCCAGTGGTCATGCTTCCTACAATCAAGAGAGTTATGAGTACTTGTGGTTCGATGTGTGGATGTACACTGGACACATGCACCGCCTACTCCCCTTCTCTAATGGCCTCTCTTTCTCTCCCTCTATCCGTTTACATCCACCACATTGCTTGCATCTCTCCCACCCCTCGTTCCTTTCCTTAGCAGACACTGAGGAGGAAGCAAGAGGAAGGAGAAGCGGAGGGTCTGTAAGAGAACCCTGAATCTCGAGTCCTTCTCCGTTGACAGTCAGAGCCCTAGCTCCGGCTAGTTGCTTCATAAGAGCTGAGATTCTTTCCCTGAGAGAGAGATCTCTTCCCTTTGCCGATCTCCCTTGTCCAGGGATTCCCTCAGCTCTTTCCCCATCTCCAACAATCTCTCTCTCGTACTGCCTGTTTAACCGTTCACTCTCACCCAGGTCAAACTCCAAGCACTGATTCTCCTTCTCCAACGCACTGTACTTTGGTCGCGTATCTCTACCGTCTCCTCCCGTCGCTGCGCTCTCTCTCTCCCTCTCTCGTTCTTCACGGTCCTCCTCCGCCGCCTCCTTTCTTCAGCTCGCAATCTCTCTGCCCTCTTCTGCTTCCTGCTGTTATCGGAGTTTCGTACTCTGGGGATATAGAACGAATAGGAGTGTTTCTGTGGGAGTGCGCTCCCTTCTCTAACTCATCCATCCGCTGCAACAGACCGTCATAGTCTCCTGCAAGTCCCTTCAGCACCTCCATCTCTCTCCGCTTCATCCAAATCATGCTTATAGTTCTCCAACTCTTCCCTCAACAGAAGCATTCTCTTTCTCCAACTCTTCCTGCTTCGCTAGCATTTCCTTCCGTAACTGTGTTACTTCGGGGCATTCTTTTACCTAGCATGGAAGTTGGACATGCAACACGCAACATACATTAGTACCTAGCGCGCTGTTGTCCACACTAGGCAATTAATCGTCCTACTTCCAATTTATAAAACAAGAAAGTAATCTTACCTGGTTCTGTGCCAAAATAATTCTGGTCTTTGAAGCGATATCCAAGTGCGAGACAGTGTCTAACAGCTTGTTGTTCAATGATTGAGCATCCACCGCTTTATTCATCACTATCTGATTCTTGAACAAGGAACACTACCTTTCAGTTTTAAACAATTCGATTTGAAATATTCAGCAATAATTTATATTTAAACTACCCAAAAGCTTTCTCTAAAAATACTTTTTATGACTTGATTCTCACTAATTCCCTCCCTTTTTTCGATTCCAATTTTGAATTTAGACAACGGAATATTTGAGGAAAAATGACTGATCAATCACCTCTGACAAATATCAGCGCTAGAAACGGTTCTACAGAGAACACTTTGCGGTTTATTTTTCCATTGCACACTGAAAAAGTTAATCGAAGCGATGTATTTTATGAAACAGCATACATTTTCACATACATACAATTATGCACGTAAAATATTTATGAAAAATGATAGCTAATTTTTTCCACTTGCATGAACTATTTTTTTTTCATGACCACAGGAAAGACATGTCCCTTCCTGTCGGAAACTGGAGTTGGCAAGATAGATGGCAGTTCGCTGACCAGAATGACAAGCTCCCATATGGAGATGATGGCAAGTCGAAGGAGAACCCCAACGGACCCATCGATGAGAAACCCTTCCGCAACATCCACGGTAGGAACGAATTCTTGATACGTGTGCTATCATTCACACAACCCTTCCCATTCTCAACCCAGGAGCGGCCTCAGGCTTTTACATGATAATATTCACTTAGTTTTGCATTGAATCGTCACAAGACGTAATAGAAATTCTGGTAGACATTGCGTTTTCTGTATTTACATTTGGGAGTGCTGGATGGATTGTACGCACGACTCACCCGTAAAACACATTAACATATATATTCTGCTTACTAATTAATATTTAAATCCCGTGAATGTTACACATGTAACCAAATTTTAGCGAACGATGTCCCCACTACCTCTTACTCCCAGGACTTTGCTGCCCCTGCTTCCAAGGACTATAAAATGGTATGTTTGCGTCCGAATGAGACCTTTATTCGAGTTAAACTAGGCATACGATTCGAACATCAACCACCTTACAGCAGTCTGAGATCCACCTCTTCTGCTGTAATGCTACGCGTGCCTATTTTATTATAATGCGTGGTATCAATATACATTATTGCATCACATGCTTTTTACTTGTTTTGTTTCTCGTATCACATCGAGCTAATGCTTTCAACTCTGTATCCCCACTTGCCCGCCTGCCCACCCACTTTGACATACGTTCATTCGCATTTATATATCACCCCCGTCTGTTGTTATTCGGACGTTCAGGAGCGCCACGTCAGGAAGGTGCCTCCTGTCGGGCCTGCTGTAATCCTGAATGAGAAAACATACAGCCACAAGGAGAACGGAAGCGAGATCTGGGAAGAGTGAACCCTAATTATCACGTTTTTCCCTATGAGTCCGAGACGCAGAGGAACTACACGAACCACACCGACCAAACCTTCGCCAGGGAGACCGGATACAACATCAAGTATGTACATTTTAATTTTTACGAAGCTTGCACTTACATTCTAATGCTTTGCAACACGTTTAAACACTCACAAACACACATACATGCACGTTCCCACTATACAGCCACACGTATCAATTCGGTATCTAACTGTGTGAACTCTTTCCCTTTCTTCCTTTCTGCTCCTTTTCCTATCTGCTCTATTTTCCTTCGTTATTCATTTTCCTCCCCCTATCCATCCCTTGCCCTTCCCTTTACTTTTCCCCTTCCCCTTCCTCCTTTTCCCTTTCTGTTCCCTTCCTTCTCCCCCCTGCTTACCCCCCTTCTATGACTAAACACTCCTCTCTTCCATCTCTCTATCATATTCCCTCTCCTCCACTATTCTACACCCCTCTTGCCTCCTCTCAATCCCACCTCTTTCTTTTTTCTTTCTTCCTTTTCGCTTCTTTTCTTCCCCCGACCGCTCCTCTCCTTGCCTATTCTCCCAACTCGTTCCCCTTTTTATTCCCTTTCTTACCCTTTCATCCGGCTTTTCCCTCCCATAGGAGTGCACGACAAGTCCCACAAGAATGCCATGGCAAACGCATACAACTTGGAGAAGCAACGAGGAGGGCTGAGTTGAAGCAAGCAAGAAGACTTCTTCTTCTCTCTTCTGCCCAAACCCATTCACCTTTCCCTTATTCTTCCCCTCTCCTTCGCTTCCTTCCTTTCTCCTTGTTTGGTTCTTCTTTCTGTTTTCGCAATCCTGTTTTGTAGTATTCCGTCTTAGTCTTTTATGCGCCTCCTTTATCTTTCTTTTCCGCTTCCACTGCACCGCTCCTTTCGCCTCTTGACTTTCCTTTCCCCCTCCTACTTTCTCTCGATGTCCTGCTCTTTCCTCATCAATTCCCCCTTCTCTTCTTTCTACTCGGAGCTTGCCCAATCCTCTGCTCCTTTGGTTCTTTTCCTTTCTATTCGTAGTCTCTGTGCACTCAGCTTTGACCTATGCGCAGCACAACCCTAGTTTAATAAAACGCATTACTGCTAAACATCTAACCACCAGACGTACCTACACGCAGGGATCCTTTCGCCGTAAAACGTGTTAGCGTACGCACACCAACCACCAATCACGGCTCTATACATCTATGCGCCCGTAATAACAACTAGAGCAGTGACTCACTAACCACACAGGTAGCGAAGTTCTGCTCGTTTACTAGGTTGGCTGGATACACGCGACATCCGCGTAGCATGTGAGTGTCGTAGATGAGGATGTATGCATCATTTATGATATGAACGCAACATACTTTACTGAAGTTATTTATTCAATGCCATTGACTAAGAGCAATCGATGTCAACAAGGAAGATTCAACGTGGCGAGACTAAGCAACAGCACATACAAAGCCAATCGTACAAAAATAAACGAAGCAGAGCGATCCAAAAGAATCTATGAGAATTAGATAAACAATAAGTGAAACCAAAAATAGAGAGCTTATATGGAGAAGAAAAAGAATGGACTATGACCAGAGAGGATCAAGAGGAAAGAAAATGACACAAAACAACACATATAATCACACGAACTTACACATACAAACACACGTACACGTGCACATGCACACGCACGCACACACACACACACACACACACTGTAAAAAATAAGACATGATTGAATTAAAATCAAGGTGGCGGATACAAATTGAAGAAAAGACAAAGGGACAGACTGCAACAATCAAAGGATGCAACGAACGAAACAAATGAAATAAAAGCATACATACATGAATGAATGAATGAATAAAAAGCAAACACGGGAGTGGAATACACGGATGTCAAATAGAACAGGGAAAAAGCATATACATATGCGCACAGTTATGTGTCTGGCTGAATGCGTATTACGGGTATGCCACACTATGCCATATGACTTAGTAAAAGAAACGATGGATTACAATAACTCAAACAAGAGATGAAGACCGAGAAAGACCGACCTAGAGGGGGAGAGAGTACAGGAATCGGTACTTGAAGGGAGAGATAATACGAAGAAAGGGCAGAGAAGGAGGAAGAGAACAAGGGAGAGGGAGGGGAGAGAGAAGCTAAGGGCAGATGCATGTAGGAGCGAAGGAGAGAAGAGAGAAGAAACGACGAGGAGAAAGAGGCAGACATGTGCGATGTGACGACACACAACAGGACGCAAAAGGACGAAGGCGCTACTAGTATACCACCGCGGTGTGCGATCACTTCTTCACGATCACCGCCAGCACTCCCTTGCCCCTTCGATTCCCTCCCTCTGCCTCTGTCTCTGCTTCAGTCTCTTCCCTTCCCTCTTCCTCGCTTTCCTCTTGGCCTTTTGCCTCCCTTCCCTCCTTATTTGCTGATGTAAAGGAGGTGTGAAGGGAAGAAGAGGAGGAGCTAGGGCCGGAGGAAGGAGAGAGAGACGAGGAGGAGGAGGAAGCCCGAGGTGAGCAGGAGGGGGGATAGTCTTGAAAGAGGGGAATGTGGGGCGGAGAGGAAGGCGAGGGGAAGTTGGGGAAGGGGAGAAGAGGGGGCAGGGAAGGAGGGAAGAGGAGAGAACCTGGAGTCTCGATCAGCCGCTACTCCCTCCGCCTTCCCACTAACCTGTTCTTTCCCCTTCCCCTCTTCCCTCCTCCCCCCCCCCCCCCCCCCCCCCCCCCCCCCCCCCCCCCCCCCCCCCCCCCCCCCCCCCCCCCCCCCCCCCCCTTCTTGTCTCCTTCCGCTCTGATTACCCCCGCCGCTTTCTCCTTTTCTCTCGTTTCCCCCCTGTCTCATTATTCTCATCATTCTCCCTCCTCACCTCTTTTGCTCCGCTTGTTCCCGCCCTCTCTCCTTCTTCTTTCTCTAATCCCCTTTCGACTCGTTCCCGTCCTTTTCCCTCCCTTCCTTCTGCACTGTTTCCCCTCATTCCCCCTCTCCCCTTCTTCTTTCTCCTTCTCCTTCTCTTTCCCTCTCTCTCTCTACCATGCTTTCCACGTCGTTCGAGATTAAAACTCATTTGAGAAGCTCTGGTCGCTGAGGGAGAGAGCAAGCGTGGGGGGGAAAGAGATGCCTTCATCTGAGCCCTCTTTGCTCTCCCCTCCCTCCCCTTCTCCGCATCCTTGTCCTTCCCTGCCTTCCCCGCAAACCTCCTCTCTTCATCTCTCCCTTGTGCTGGGAGACAACCCCCTTCTCTGTCATCTTCAAGTTTCAACTTCAACGAGAGAACGTAGGGAGGTGGAGGGGGAGGCGGAGAGGAGAGGAGGAGCTGAGGGAGAGAAGGGAAGGAAAGGGGACGAAGCGAGGGGGGTGGCTCCTGAGATAACTTTCCTAGTAGCATGTGCATGTCCTCGGAGGAGAGGGGAGCGAGAGAGGGGGAGTACGCGGGGAAAGTGGGGGGAGAGAGCGAGAGAGAGAGAGCCCTTTATCCCTGAGCCAGTCCTCTTCTTCCCTCCTGCGCTCGCTTCTTCTCCTTCATCACCTCAGCCTCCCCTGCTTCCCCTCCCTTTGCCCCGCTGAGAGAGCGGTTGAGAGTGGGAGTGCCCCCTCTGCTTCGGTTGATAAGTGGAGTGAGACAGCTCTCCTGTGCTCTCTGAACTCCTCCTCCTCATCCCCCGCTGCCCTGAGCAGCTCTCTTTCTCTCTCCTCTCCCTCCGCTTAACTTCAGCTGTGAGTGCCTCTACTTCCCTCCATCAGCGAACCAACCTCCTCCCCTCAGCCCCTCTTGCTCCTCCATTGCTCCTTCTAACTGCCTCTGCACCCAGTCAAACTGGGAGATTTGAGGTCTAGCATTGCTTGAGTTCTTTTCCTCAACTCCCCTTCGCGCCTGCGCGCTCTCTTTCTCTGCCTTATCTGCTCTCTCAGTCGCTCGCTTTAGCTTGTCTTCCCTCGCCTTGAGCATCTGCTTGTACATTCCCACGCCCTCCTCTAACACACGCCTCTGCTCCTTCTCCTTCCGCTCCCTCTCCCTCTCCTCCCTCTCTCCCTCAGCTTTCTCATCCTTAAGACTCTGGAGCTGCATTTTGAATCTCTGATAGCTTCAACTCGAGAGAAAAACACTTGTCCTTCTGGAATCTGGCTGGCAAGAAAGATATCAACGCAATGCATCAGGAGTAACGCCATATCATATAAGGAGTAATGAGCAACAGGCAGTGTAGGGTTGTTCGATAAGGAAGTATAATTAATTCACCAACAAAGAAGCACGTACAACGAACAGTTAACGATAGCGCATACACACATGAATTCAAATACACGTGTATTCATTTGAACGCACATGCAGTTAGATACAGCCATAGCGCACAGTTAGATATAGTCGTCATGCACATACGAGTTTAATAGATATCGAAGTAGCAGAGAGTGAACAAGGGGAATGGACTAGCACTCACAGACGCTAACGTAATCCGAATCCTCAATCTCGATCTCAAGAGAGAAACAAGAACCCTACCTTGACCTGTGCCTGCGCCTCAATGTTGTTGTCGACTTCTTTCCTGAGCTGATCGACGAGGACCCCTCTCTCTCGGACGCAGCGACCCACTTCCTCTCCTTCGCCCTGCCCTCTACCTTCTCTCTTACTCCGTCGAGCCACACAGAAAAGCACCCGGAGTGCTGTTCCTCAATCTCTAATCTCTTCCTCTTCTCCACGACGACCTCGTTCTCCTTCTCCTCGACCAACCCTCTCAGAACCACCACCTCTTTCCGCCGCAGTCCGGCCCTCATTCTCCGAGAAGAGTTTGTTTCTGAGTTCTCGACCGTCTTGATCAGCAAGAGTCGGTCGCTCTCTCCTTTCTCCACTGCTTCAAGTCTCTTCTTCAACAGCTTTGACTCTTCCACCTGCTTATTATACTCGTTCTGTATAATGATCAGGTCTTCCTTTGCTCTCTTAACTTCCTTCACCATCTTCTCGGTTTGAACACGATTCGCCTCTGCATCCTTGAGCGCCTGCTCCTTCTCTTCCCCAACCACAATCATCGCCTCCAGGAGTTCTTTCTGTTCTTCCTCCACCCGCGAGCACCTCACTGTGGTGACCTCCAACGCGTCTGACAACTCCTTGTTCTTCTCAAGGAGCTCTTGACTTTGACTCCCATCGATATGCAGTTGAAGCAAGAGCTGCTCCCGTAGACAGACCCTATTCCCCCAACCCCTCCCACTGAGACTGCTCCTACCCCTGTCCCTGAGCCTGCTCCTCCCAATCCCCCAACTCCAACGCCCGGTGCCATCCCGTTTGCTTTTTTCCATGCATCCATCTCCTCCTTCTTCTCCTTCGACATTTTCCAAGCGTTCAGTGCCAGATCCACCTTCTGCCGTTCAGCTAGCATCGATTCTGAGAGGGACGGAGAGGGAGAGAGGGAGAAAGATGAGGATAATGCGGAGAATGAGGAGTCCATGGCGGAGGCGGGGACAGAGGAGGAGGAGGGGATGAAGGAGGATGAAGAAGAGGGGACGAAGGGGAGGAGGGGGTGGAGGTATAGACCACAGGGGCAATGACCACGTTACTCAGTTCCTCCTCCTTCCTCTTCAGGTCAAGGACAGAAGGAATAGTCGGAGTGGAGGAGAGGGAGTGGAGGAGAAATTAAACACCGATGAAAACAAGTACGACCGAGAGGGGAGAGAACGGCGGGGGGAGGGGAAACTCCGGAGGCTAAGGCTGAAGAGTGCACACCGGAAGAAGAAGTAGGCGTGATGGGAGGGGAGCGAGGACTCAGGAAAGGGGTCGAATGTCTGTTCTTCCCTTCCTCTCTTCTCCTTTTTATCTTCCATTCCTCTTCTCCTCTCCTCTGCTCCGCCTTTCTGTTTCTCAATTTGATCGGAACCAATTTCCTGAAGGAAAGAAATATCTCCCCCATGCATGCCGTTTTCCAAATCTTCCCATTCATCTTGATTAGCGTTTTTCTCCATACTTGGCCTCGCTATATCCCCCTTTTCCTTCGTATTCTCTTCTCCTTAAAGCCGTCATCTTCGTCTCCGTTTCCCTGCCCTCCCTCGCCTTCTTTTGTCCCCTCACTCCTCCTCTCCCTCTCACCCTCTTCCCCCCCTCCCTTCTTCCTTCTCCTCCTACCCCAAATAGTCCTGCTGACAACACCCTCCTCTCCTTCTCTGCCTTCCTTCCTTTCACATATGTACTTCTGCTCGTCCCCGCTCCTTCCGCTGCACCCCACTCCTCCTTTCCATCGTCCCTTCCCCCACCAGCCTTTCCCTTCCCTGTCCCCTTGCCTCACTCCTCCCATTCCCTTCCGTCTTCACCCTCCTCAGAGTCCCTTTTTCTGACACCTCTCCCTTGCCCTGTATCCGTCCCCTCCCCCTACTCCCCCATCCCTCCTCCTAATCCCCTCCCCCTGCATTCCCTACAGCGCTCCCTCCCCTTATCAGCATTCCTCATCTGCTTTAGATGAAGAACGAGATCTCGCACTACTGAGCTTTGAGGAAGAGAGGGAGGAGTGGGAGGAGTGGGAGGAGGATGTCGAGTTGGAGGAGTGGGAAGAGAGAGAGGAGAGAGGACCCTGCAGATACTTAGATGGATACTTCCTCATTCCCTGGGAGCCGAGCGTAGAGAGAGTGGAGGATGAGGAGATCGAGATCGATGAGGATAGATCCAAAGGGTTAGAGGAGGGTGGGTGCGGAGAGAAAGAGAGAGGGAAGGAGGGAGAGAAAGAGGGAGAGAAGGAGGGAGAGGAGGGAATTAGGGTGAGGCTGTGATGAAGCTCCTCCGAATCCCTTGGAAGAGGATGGGAGGGATGAAGAGAGGAAGATGAAGATGCAATAGAGGGAAGATGTGGCGGATGAAGACCAGTAAGGACCGTTCGATTTGAGCTTGTCCTTATCTATTTTCCTTATCACCCCTCCTACTCCTTCACCCGCACCAAGCCCTTCCCCTTTCTCCCTCTCCACCTCCCTATTCCTCTCCTGACCCTTCCGCAACCCACCCGATCCCTTCAAAGGGTGCCCAGCCATCATTCCCACCTCACCATATTCTCCTCCCATTCCTCCAACCCCTCCCATTCCTCCTTCAAGCCACCCATCATTCAAAGAAAACTGTCCCACCCCCCCCCCCCCCCCCCCCCCCCCCCCCCCCCCCCCCCCCCCCCCCCCCCCCCCCCCCCCCCCCCCCCCCCCCCCCCCCCCCCCCCCCCCCCCCCCCCCCCCCCCCCCCCCCCCCCACTATGCGTCTTGATATGTAGCATTTGTATTTCCTCCGCCACCACCACCTCCTCCAGCTCCTCCTTCCCCTCCCTCTTTCCATATTAGACTTCTTCGTTGCCCTCCCCCACTCCCTTTCTCTACTTTTCCTAATCCTACTTTCATTGGAGATACAGATGATGGCCCTCTTGAAGTTAGACCAACCATATTTGATTTACCTGCTACCACAAACGAACCTCCGTCTACATCCTTCTTCATAACGTGTTCTCAAATGAATAGCTTTCTCCCCAGTGTGCAAATTATCTGTGCAATATCTATCTTCTAGTGAAATAAACAAAATCAACTTGACATAACCGGAATAATATTAGGAAAATCATTAGAAACAAAGTGCGAAGTATCAAATAATACACCGAAACAAAAAACACAGATCTAGATCTAGTATAAAATCCATGTTTATGGAGCCTTCCCAGTAACAGTTTGAACGCAACCGCTCAAAATGAGACGCCAAAAATTGGAAACATGAGATGCACAACGGATATGTTCAATCGTCTGAGAGAAATGAAACAGGGCTTTTTATTTCCCTACATCAACTTATTATCTCTCCTTTGCATGTTTTTAAAGTGTTTTTCCAAATTATTTATTGTTTTCTATCAACTATATCCCCTAAAATACATTTTCACTGTGCGAAACTCACAATATATCTAACTTTTATGCTCTCATTGAATGCATCCAACCTAACTTTTCATTTGCTCCAAGGAGTGCGTTCAACCAACAAGGAGAACGAGTATACACCTTCAGATTCGTATTTCCGACGTCTCTGGAAAGGCTGCGGACGTGCCCGCCAAGGAATGGAAGGTTGAAGTGACTTTGACATTTGGAAGAGCTTTGGGCATGAGGAAAGTTGGTATCGCGGGGGGGGGGGCGGGCGCGGGGGGGGGGGGGGGGGGGGGGGGGGGGGGGGGGGGGGGGGGGGGGGGGGGGGGGGGGGGGGGGGGGGGGGGGGGGGGGGGGGGGGGGGGGGGGGGGGGGGCGGAAAAATATATTGTTGCGCTTAAGGTTTTATTCAGAGTCCCAACTATCAAACTCAGGGGTTGAACATCAACTTAGAAGGGAAATTGAAGATTCAGTCGCACCTCCGTCACCCCAACATCCTCCGTTTGTTCGGGTATTTCCACGATGAGACCAGAGTGTATTTGATTCTCGGAGTACGCACAGAAAGGTGAACTGTACAAAATCCTACAGGAAAAGGGGAAGCTCGACGAGAAAACAGCTTCTACATACATAGGTTCGTTGGCCAGCGCTCTTGACTACTGTCACAAAAAGCACGTGATCCACAGAGACTTGAAGCCTGAGAACTTATTGTTGGGGTCGAAGGGGAGGTGAAGATCGCCGACTTTGGGTGGTCGGTGCACGATGTGAACAACAGGAGATCCACACTTTGTGGGACACTCGACTACCTCCCCCTGAGATGGTTGAGGGACAGCCCCATGACCATCGCGTGGACGTGTGGGGTCTGGGAGTGTTGTTATACGAATTCTTGGTAGGATCTCCCCCTTCGAGGCTAGCGGACACACCGATACTTACATGCGCATTTCCAAGGTTCAGTTCTCCATCCCGGATCACATTAGCCCCGAAGCTAAGGACCTCATCTCGAAGGTAATATATGCTATTACGTTCTTCGACAAATTCTCCTTCTCTATCCCTCTCTTTATTCCTCTTTCTCTCTCTCTTTCTCTCACACACACATCTCGTGTCCCTCCTCGCCTACTCCCTCTACAGCCCTTTTCCTGTGCTTTTCCTTTTGCTTTTCCTTCTGTCTACGGGCACGTCTGTTTTTCTTTTCCCTTGTACACACCCACACACAACCCTTTCCCTTTACTACAACACAACTACTTTGTTTGTCTGATCTTTTTTCCTTTCTCTTCCCCTCTTTTTCTTCCTTTTCTTTCTCTCCCTTATTTCATTTACTCTATTCTCACCCTTAGTTACTGCAAAAAAAGCCGTACGAACCGCCTTGAGCTGAGCAAGGTGAATGACCATCCTTTCATCGTTAAGTACGCAGAGGATGATATGGACGACGAGTAGATACGAAAGGAGCAATCACCGGGAGAGAGGGAGAGGGAAGGGGGAGGGACGGAGCGAGGGGAAGAGCGTGGGAAGAGGGCGCGGGACGGGGAACGTGGATGGGCAGTTAGGGATAGAGAAGGGTGGGTAAGGCGAAGAGCAGAGGGAGAGGGCACTGAACAGCAGCATAGGGGACGAGATCTGAATGAAGGCACCGGCAGTTCATACAAGGACAGAGGTGCAGTGGCGCGGAAGGGATATATGCACCTCCTCTTCATCTTCTACGTATCTTTCATTCCCCTTTCCCCTTGGCCTGCCCACCCTCCTAACTTCCCTTTCTCTTCTTACCCTCTAGCTTCGTCCTCATCTTTCCCCTCTTTCCTCCTCTCTTACCTCCGTTCATCATAGATATCCTCCAACTCCCCCTCACTCCCTCCTTCTTCTCCTCTCTCCCCTTCCTTCATCTCTGCCTGCGTCTGTTTGGCCTTTTCTTACCCCTACCCACCCTTCTTCTGCCTTTTCTTTCTCCCTCATCCCGATACTCTTCGTTCTTTTTCGTCCCTCCAAGCCTTTCCCTCTCCTCCTCCCTGCTTTCTAATTAACTATATACGTATGTCCAAGTATCACCATCCTGTACACGCGACGACTCCACTCTCTCTTACCACTCTCTCTCCCCCCACCCCACCTGTCTCTCTCTCTCTCTATTAACTTAGACAGACAGTGCAGTTTCATCACCTGTTCCAACTTGTTACTATTTTCTCTTTTCTTTACCTTCTACTCGATCGCCTTCCCACTTCTTCTTGCTCCTTTCTTATACTACTTATTTGCTCTGTTCTCGTCTACTTGGATGTATTTCCTCCTGTGCATGTTATATGTTCATGCATGATTTCGTGTCTGCAGTTGTTTAATTCATAGTTTGTATTTTCTTTCATCGTTCTTTCCTTTCTCTTGGTCTAGCCGCCTCATTCCGTAGTTTCCTATTCTCAGTCTGTACTTTATTATGCCTCACCCTTCTCCTTCCTTTTTTATTCTGTAAATGTTTTCCCCTTTCTTCTATTGTTTGCATCACTTAGCTCGTAGCTCGTTTGTTTTTCAACTTTTATTTTATCATTTCATTTCCATCGTTTTCGTATTCCTTCGCTTGGAAACACCCCATATCACTTCCCCGCTATCTTTCTCTTCCTTCTATGCGATATAAGTATGCCCTCCTTATCCGCCTGGTCTACACTCAAGTCTGCACAAAAGAGCAACATTAGTCACGTTACTCGTATTGTGTACAGTAAACACAACACTTAATTTAATCTGCATCGACAGTTAGTAACTCTTAAAGTAAATATATGTAGATCACACACATACATATGTTTAAGATGAATAACTCCAAACAGTTCTGCACCCCTGATACGTTCCTTACTGTTGACATCACCAGGTCTACTCACACACGCTGCGATGTCGTATCCCAAATGTTAACACACGACTCCTAGACTAGACGTTCTAGCTAATTGAATCTTTGAGCCCCAAATCTTCGGATTTTATTACATGAAAATATCTTCAAACCTCTCGATGAGGAAAGGAAGATGACTCAAAAAGAACATATATATATATGAATCGAAGTGGGGGAGCGGACGAGTGAGAGGGGAAAAAGTGCGAGGAAAGAGGAAGAAGGGCAGAAGAGTTGAACAGATGCAAGGCAAGGCGATGGCCACGTAACGTGCTCACTCCATTTCCTTTCCCACCCGCATCCCTAGTTACGCCATACCTTCCCTTTCCCTCGGCTTCACACCTACTCATCCCCCACTGTCTCTCTTGCCCCTCACCCCACTCTCTCACCCCTTCCCTTTAACTTCACCATGACCTTCTCTCACTTTAGTTCGTACGGAAGGCTCCATAACCCCCCTCTCTTCCCTATCGTACACTCCAAGGAGGAGCCTCTCTGTCTTTTCGTCGTAAGCCAGCTCAGCAAGTCCATGGAAAGGCCCCCTAGTCCCCCCTAAGACCTCGACTACCTCCCCTCCCTCTCCCAGCACCACCCCCACACTCCCTGACCTCAGCTCAAAGTGTCTCATCACAGAGGCAGGGATCCGAGGATAAAGGCGAGGGAGGGAGGAGCGGAGAGGGGTAGATGGGGAGCGGGACTCAAAGTAGAGGGCGTTGGAGATGAAGTCCAGGAATACAGAACGGCTTCATTCTACTTGCACATCCTCCTACTAACACCTTCTGAGACCCTTTCCCCGCTCCTTGCCCTCTCTCTCCATCTGTCGCACCCCCGGTCTCCTTTCCCTTTCGGTTCCCCTTCGTACCCCCTCTGCCAACCTCCACCACCCCTCACATTCTCAGGAAAGACGGGGAGATTATCTGCAAATGCAGTAGGCAAAATACTTGATCGGGAACCTAATTCAGGAGCGAGGCAGATGCGGAGGAAGAGGATTGGGGAAGGAAGCAGAAGAGGATGGTGATGCAGAGAGTGAGGGGGAGGAAGAAGGAGGGAAGACTGGGGGAGGTAATAGGGAAGATACGTCTATCTCTAAGATCCTAGCTCCTATGAGCTCTGCTAACAGAAGGTTCTTCCTCTTGCACCCTTCCGCTTTCTTTGCCTCTCTTCCCTCCCCCCACCCTCTCTTTCTCCACCCTTTCTCTCTCCACCCCCTTGGCCCCATCCCCCCTTTCGATCCAAGCCAGCCCATTGGGGAAGCGAAGGAGTGAGCAATGATACACACTCTCTCCATCTCCACCTCCACTTCCACACGTGTTTCCACCTCTGCCTTTACCTCTCCATCATTCCCCACCCCTTCCTCGTTTCCTGCTTCTCCCTCCACCTCCTGCTTCTTCACTTTGATTTCTCTCCTCTTTACTTCCTTCTCAACACACATTTCATCCCACCCCTGCCTCCTATCCTCTCTTTCCTCCTTCGCCCCTCCCACCTCCCCCTTCCCTTGCCCCTTCTCCCCATACGTGTGTCGGGAGTACTTGAGCAGCACTCCACTTGGCTTGGGCTCAAATAAGGCTTCATGGAGGTCAGCAAGACCGAAGAGAGAGGACGAGACGGACACGTACAGTGCACCGTCACACTCGTCCTCCACCACACTGTTTACGATCATCTCCTCAGGTTCAATCTCCTCCTTCGTTGCTCCCTTCACTACCCCTCTTCCCTCCTCTCCCGCTCCCCCTTTCCTCTTCCCTTCTCCTCCCTTTTTTCCCTCTCTGTCCCCACTCCTCTTCGTATTGAAGGAATCTGAGGCGAAGGAAACTGACTCAAACTGGGAGGACTCGGACAAGGGAGAGTAGGAGGAGGAGGCATCGAGTGAGGCCGAATGGGAAGAGGAGAGGTGCGAGGGTGAGTTTGTGAGGGGAACAGAGAAGTTGTGGCCAAGGTATTGTTTGAAGGGCAGAGCGAGGGTGGATGAGGGAACGATGAGGGAGAGGAGTCGTCTGCTACGTTCAGTCGGAACACTCCGAACGGCCCATCCGCAACCAGCACATCTCCCATCTTGTCAAGACTGAGCCCAAGAGGTCTTCCGCAGTGTTTGACAGTCTCCTTGGTTCCACAGGGGAGCGGAAGTGCTCTTGAGGGGAACCCCCGTCCTTCCGATCTCACGAGGGGCTACCGATTTGTCCTGCGTCAGCTTCCACAACCTCCCATCGTAGCTTCCCGTGTAAATAAATCCGTTCGGATGCACCAATATACTGTAAAGGGTAGAAAATCACACACATGTGGGAGCAGCAGAATGAACATAGAAACAAAGAATCAGGGGTACAGACAAAAAGTACAAAGATCAATTCACCACAAAGATACATGAAGCCAGCACATCCGCGTCACACTAAATCAACATAACACCAGCACTCATTAGACAACTGAAATATTATGCAATGCACCACATATACATATGTCTGAACAACGTTCATTACTTGTTGCTTCCCATTCTCTGATGCTCAGTCCTGAGATACAGCCTCTTCTCAGCACACTTACCTCTCTGGACCTACTATGTCTTTGTCATACACCCACTCTCTTTTTGCTTCCTCAAAGAATGTTTTCACATCATATGTCTTGCTTTTTTTCAGAGGGCTGATCTCGGGTGTAATGACACTTGCATCAGCGGAATAGAGGCGATCGAATAGTGCAGCACATGCGTAAGCAGCAATCGCTACAGCAATGCTCAAGGCCAACACGAGTTTTAGAACCATCAGTTTCGTTCACGAACCTTATTTCTACTGCAACTACACAATTTGTGAGGAAAAAAAGAGTGTTCTATTCTAATTGTGTGACCAAATTATTGATAAATGACTGGTTAGTATCATATCAAGAGGAAACTTACAAATGTATGAAGAAAAGAATCCATGTGGTGAAGAATTAAACACTCACCAAATGAAATAGAGATATGACAAGAATGTATATATTACGAAACATTATATACGTATAATTTCGTATTTTATGCAAAGTACTACATTTGTTTGCGTAAGAATCTTATGATAAGATTGTGATGTGCAGTTTGCGTAATCAAGATCTCAATTTGAAAATCCCTGTCAACATACCATGTTATGACACATCTCGCAATTTTACTATTCTTAAACATCACGTCTAGGTTCCCACAGTAAATCCACATTCACAAACGAGCATCAGCCTCAAAGAATGGAGGAGAAAAATTAATTTTATTTATATACCATACGCAAGAGCCTTGCAAAACGTATTTGGAAAATGACTTAGGATATACACGATAGAGAACATATTAGACGAGTCAAAAAGCAATTGTGGTTCATCAGTCCAAGAAACACAGAACTTGCACCAGCATATCACACATGCGCATATAAATTAATATGCCAAAAAGAAGATGTACATCCGCGATGACCTTCAAGATGCATGTGCGTGCTGCAATCTACGTAGGATACAGCTCTTCATATATCACAAGGAGCTATCGGAGGGATTAGAAATACTACTCCACATTAAGTGTTATGCCTGCTTGTTGATCATACGCTTCAAAACAGAGCGAGCGACGACCGCTGACTTCTTACATTCCTCAACAGCCTCCTGCTGCTCCCTCCTCTTCTTGTGGATGATTCCCGTTACCGTCTCGACATCCTCTTCACTCTTATACCCCTCACAATCGTCTTCACTAAAGTCTGAACTAAATGATTCCTCGTCAGAGATATAAGCATAAGCTGTCGCTTTGCTGTGTTCATGCACATCAAGAGTTGCATTACACCAGTTTCATTCAATAGGGCATGCAAATGCAACAGTTATGAGGGTTACCGATTGAGAATAATTTCCATGCACACACACAGGCAATTTATCAGCAACTGAAATTATTCAATTAGTTGGCAAAAACAGCTTATATAACTTGAAATACAGAAATAACGCTCAGCAAGCACAAACAAATATCACGTAGATTGTGCAGCACAATTGTTGCAAGTTCAAAAACACAAATGAACATATAATAACGCGTGAAACATCTACCAACCTCTCAGCAGTCTTGAAATCTTCGGCTGGTTGCTCAGCCTTGATGTTTTCTGTTTACACACAAATAAAAAATATAACAAAATAACATGATCGCTTAAGTTGAGAATTGGAACAAAAAACTGGCTCTTAAATAGTTTTCTTGTATAATTTGAGAGCCAAATAAAGAGTAAAAAAAATACATAAGCAGCTCATCAAATAAAAGAATAGGATTCCAATATAATTGTTCAAAAGAAAATTGTTTACGTACCTGTCAACATTGGTTTTTGGCACAAAGTATCCTTCTTTAATTCGTCCTTCTTGCCTTTCCACCAAAATATCTTTTTCTTGTCTTTGCTAGTATCTTCAGCACCAGCATTCCGCATACATTTTTGTTGGCAAAAAGCGAAGTTTTATAGGAATTCCTCCACGCCTTTTAACTTTGCCCACAATAGTGTACGTCTGTGTCAGTGCAACAGAGAGAGTTACTAAGATTTTATTTTAGCATATTTTCGAAATGAGTAAGAAGAATTCTGGAAGCTCTCCCTCCCAAGCAAAGAGCAGCATTGGCAGGGGCTCGAATAAAAAGAAGCAAGCTCAAAAAAACAAGTTTACGCTTCCTGTTTTGATTGCGTTGCTGTCGATTGTTGGATACTATGCATACAACTACTTCTCCCACTCGGCCAACACTCTCGTGGAGAACATCCAGATCACTACGGAGGAGTCCTGGCCTGCGAGGCCTTCCCTTTGCCCTCTTATCCGAGGACAACAAATTGAACCGCATTCCTCGCATTTCCTGGAGCAGGCCAAGTCGTTCCTCCACCCTACTATTCCCTCCTCTGAAGTTACTGCAGAGATGATGGTTCACTCTCTGAGTGCGAGAGGGCTGCCCTATGATTCTCTTCAACTACCCGGAGTTGACTCAGTTTAAGAAGAGTGTCAACTGGAACACTCTCAAGCAGACCTTCCCCTCGACTGTTGTGAATGCAGATATCTCCGGGTACAAGTGGGAATCGTTCTTGGAGCCGAGGAGGAACCCTGCAAGAGGAAACAGCCTTCCCAAGAACTTGTACAACGTGAGCAAAGATGATTTCTTCAAAGAGGTCTTTGCCGACGACGAAGGACACACCTCCCTCTCAGAGTCTGTTTCGGGGGGGCAGTTCTCTCTGTTGCGCAACTCAGGGTCTCCTTGGGGCAAGCTTGTTGTTGAGAATGACCTGCGTGCTCCCTTTCCCTCCTCTCCACCCCTGTGAATGCCCCCGTCTCTCTCGACGTCAGGGCCGCTCTATCCCTTGCTCTCTCCTCCACCTCCGACGAAGCGGAGAAACAAAACCGGTGCGGAAAGGTGGGAGGGGAAGAGCGCAAGGATAGGAGGATTGAGTGACGTAGTGGGAAGAATTAGCAGCAAGGGAGAGGTTTCTGCTCTGCAGCATTCACCCAGACACTCCTTCTTCGTCCAACTCCTGGGGTCCTCCCGCCTCTTTTTCTCCTCCCCCGTTGATGTTAACAACACTTACCCCTTCCCCTCATGGAGCGACAAAAAGGGAAAGGCACAGAGTCTTACGGAGAAGTGGGACTCGGTGCTTCTCCCTCTCAATAAGTCAGGTGTTCCTTCCTCCTTCCCCCTCCTCCTCCTCCCCTCTTCCGCCTCTTCCCCTTCTCTCTCCCAAGAGCAAATTGACCAACTGTCCTCTGCTGCAGCATCCCTCTCAGAGAGAGAGAAGCTTGAGAAGGAGTTGAAGGGATGGACCCATGCCTTCCCCCTTTTCTCCTCTGTTTCCTTCGCTGAGGCCGTGTTAGACGAGGGTGACATCCTCTATATCCCCCCTTTCTGGCAGCACCAGACCCAGTCTCTCTCTGCTTCCTTTTCTGCCCTCGTCGTCTCGCATTCGGTCGAGAGCGCCGTGCTTGACCTGGGAAACGAGGCGATGGTGGGAGTAGCTAGGAAGGAGCTAAAGGAGATCGAACAATCTTTCAACGAACAACACTCTTGGGCACTCAGAGAGATCGATCAGGGAGACGAAGAGGAGCAGAAATCGGAGGAACAAGAACAGAGGGACAACGCATCGGATGAAGAGATCGTTGAGGTGGACGAGGAGGATGAGAAGAAGGTTGAGGCGAAGAGGAAGAAAGAGGAGGAGAAAGCGAAGAAGGAGGAACAGAAAAAGGAGATCAAGCAGGCGCAGTGGGTGCAGATTCGTACTAAGTATTTGATTGAGTTGGGAAGAAGGCTTGCCCATCACGTTCTCCTCTCCGTCCCCCTTCCCTCCTCTTCTGACTCTGTTCTTGGATCTTATTCCATCGCTGCTGCATCCTCTCCCCTCTTCTCATTCCCTTCTGCTCCCTTTGAGTCCCTCACCGTGAAGCCCTCTTCCGAAAGGGCTGCGGAGGCGGAGAAGGAAGCGGAAGGTGCGGAGGCGAAGAAGGAAGCAGAAGGCGCAGAGGAGAAGCTCAAGGGGAAACAATCAGTGGGCGACGAGGTGTTTGAGTGGATCGAGACGCAGCTTTATGCCTCACGGTCTCTACCCTTCTTCAAGCAGAGGATGGCAGACATCAGGGGAAACGAGGCTGCCAAGACCCTGTTTGAGAAAGAGCTGAAAGAGTTGGACGCGTGTCTCATAGC
The DNA here is from genome assembly GCA_035043665.1 of Drosophila quasianomalipes. Taxonomy (NCBI): domain Eukaryota; kingdom Metazoa; phylum Arthropoda; class Insecta; order Diptera; family Drosophilidae; genus Drosophila; species Drosophila quasianomalipes. The sequence goes on along the minus strand of JAWNMU010000603.1, from coordinate 84,674 downwards.
CTTCAACTCTGCCAAGTGTCCCGTCTCATCGGACCTTCTTCTTCCCCTAGAGGCACTGGCAAAGGAGAACATTCTCTCGATCACCGAATCCCTCGACCGTATCGAGGAGGTAAGGGAGCAGGACCTCGGACTCTCGATCACTGAGGTGGCTGAGAGAAAGAGACTCGAAGCTCAGCTCCAAGTGCAGCAGGAGAGACAGACAGAGGCAGTCCAGGACGTGAGGAAGAGGAGGCACGATATCGATTTGGTAGCGAAGGAGATCGCCCAGGTGTTTTCCCTTCTCAACACTAAGAATTCTGAAGCCCTATCCTCCCCCATCATCCAGTCCCTCCCTTTTTCTGATCTCCGTGCCCAGCGCCTCTCTTCTCGCTTCCTAATCCTCTCCTACATCTTGGAGTCCATCATCGACTTCACCGTCTTCCACCACAACCCCTGCGCCATCACCAGGTGCTTCTCCTCCCCCGAGGCCTTCAGACACGTCCTCTAAGCCCTTCCATCTCTCTTCCTTATTTGATCCCTTCATCTCTCCCTCTGCTCTGACTACCTTTAGTATGTCTTGCAGTCAAGGCCTTGCGCTCTTCTCATTCCTGTCCCCTACTATCTAAAATCTATTTATGATATGTTTCTGTTTGGTTTCACCAGACCTACTATCTGTGCTTATTTTTCTGTTCTCTAATGGTCCATGTTTCATTGAAACATTGCCTTTACATGTATATTATATGACATATATCTGTCCTTCTATAGTATTCAGTTTTGTACATAACTTTAATAAAATCTTGATGGGATTTTCAGTATGCCATTTCAGCTAATCCTCCAGCATACATTCGAAATACTGCTACAAAAGAAATGGATACACACGAACGCATGCACACACATACATACCCTCACACATACGACAATAAATATACAAAATAAATATACGAAGATACGCCTTCCTCCCTTCCTTTCTCTCGTTTCAAACACTCCTATCCTCCTCTTTCTGTTTCAAATGCATCGTATCCCCCACATTCTCGAGCACTGCAACATCAATACATTATCCACTATTCGATTACTTCTTGGATGCAAGACTGGCCAGAGTCTCACACTCAAGCTTGTGTCTGGGCCAGTCAGCTCTCTGGTGATCTCTTCCGCAGTAATGTACAACCCTAGGTACACGGAGAAGAGACAAACAGCAAACAATGGGGGAGACAAGAAATTATATTCATCAGTATTAAGTTTGGAAATAGAAAAAACGTCAGGAGCCATCGAATCGCATCAGACATGCAACATATACAAACGCAAAACTAAGAAAAATGAAAAAGATATGCGACGGTGGGTAAACGAAGGAACGCAGAAGGGAAAAAGGGAATACAAGAGGGGTTACACTTACTTGCACTTGCTGCACTTCTGAGGAGCAGCTGCATTGCACCCAAAGTATCCCTTAGCGCACTTCGTGAGGTCCTCCTTAACTGCAGAAGGAGTAGAAACAATAGCGGGGGCGGAAGAGGAGGCAGAGGCGCCAGCAGCAGCAGCCTTGTTGAGCTTACACGCGAGTTGGAACCAGGGCTTAGATGCACTGATGTCGGCAATGGTGAAGTCCTTGCGATCGAAGGTGTCTTCGTCGTCGATCATTCTCGCAACAAACGCATCCCCCAACACCTGCAAAGGCTTATCCACAGCAATGCAGAGACTAGTCGCACGGCGGTTCTCGGGGAGCTTCTTGGCCATCCCCTGGTCGTCGACGTACAGGTTCACTGCTTCGAAGTTGGACTCCTTCTTGTTCACTAGCAGGGGAACAGAGTCAACCGTGTTCATCGAGAGAAGCTGAGAGATCAAGTCGTCTGTGAGAGTGAGTCCCTGGAGAGAAGGCTGGGTCTTCATCTGGCAGAGGCAGAAGGAGGGGTGGGGGAGAAGGTCGGGGTGAGCAACACTTGTTAGACGATAACATAAAAAGACACTTACAACAAATTCAGAATACGACTCAAGGAAAGTAATATTACGATACTTACTGCTTCCTTCAATTGACTCTCAACAGCGTTGCGTTCACGCTTCTTATCATCGTTGGAAAGAGAAGCAGTTCTTCCCTTCTCCTTCTTCACAATGTGTTCTTGAACGTAATTAGTCAACACACTAAACTTCGTTTCCTCAGTGTAAGTAAGCTCAATTTCCTGCAAAGGGAGACTATACCAATATACGCCGTATATGTTTATATAATGGTCAGGGTTACGCAACAATCACAACATAGTTTGACATTTGTTTAGTTAAACAAAACATACCTTTCTTCAGCAGGAATGTAGACGATCTTAAATTTCCCCATTTCTAAATTTCACAGAGTAAAATAGGTAAACAACAGTTAGATGTCATACACATATATCAGATACTCCATATACTATACAAACCCAAAATTATAATTCGTTCATCGAGTCCATATCCAAATAAACAAACACATAGACACTAGAAGAGCAAAGCTGAGATTTTTTGTTCATGCAATGGAATGCCTTCGCTTTGCATAACTTTTGCTTAAAGAATGAATGACTCTATATTCGATTACTACTACTGAACCATGTCAGTATTTGTGTTATGCACTCATTTGTTAATACCTATTTGATAAGAATATCAGAAATCACTGACTTCCAATGTCAGCTCACCATTAACTACCACTGCAAGCAATTTTTATTGGTTATATGACACCACTCATCAAAATGGGCAGCATCTGAGGAACTATTCAAATACTAAGTGAAATAAAATATATGCATGCAACTACATTATACAAATAAGCTATACTAGATTAAAAAAAAAGAGCTATGAACATACATGGAAACAACGAAAAATCTCATCACAAGCTGAGCGGGCTATGGAGAGAACGCGGGAGGAAACAGGAAGTTATGGATTCAACACACACAGCGAGCATATGTACACGTACATGCGTGGAAGAAGCCTGTTTACCCATTAAAATACAGAGGAAAATAAACATTAAAGTATATTTACGCAAACACAACACAATACATCGAAAAGAAGATCAGTGAACTACAAAGCAATAACCGACAATATATGAAAGATTGTACATCGTGCAACCAAGCGCCACCCAATAAAATAAGTCAGATGACTTAACAGTCATTGAGGGCAACGCAAGTGATCGCTTTGGAGTGAGATTTGTACTCGAGGATGGTGTCCCCAGAGGAAATGTCCCAGAGTCTCGCGGTCTTATCGGAAGAGGCAGAAACAATGTATGCAGAGTCAGCCGAGAAAGAACAATCCCACACCCATGCTTGATGCCCCGAGAGGGTCTTGTTCAATGCGAATTGCCTCTCCACGTCCCACATTTTCATCGTCTTGTCTGCACTTGTCGTCGCCAACAGCTTCGAGTCAGGAGATAGTTTGCACTTCAACAAAAACGTGTTGTGAGCTTCCAGTTTCGTGTAGGGCTCTAATATGGTGCCCTGTGTGGTCGCCATTTTCCATACGTAACACATTCCTTTGTTATTTCCCGCAACACAAACGGATGCATTGTTTGCCACAGTCACTGATCTTATCGTCGTCTTTCCATCTGGCGCGACTTCGAATGAACATTTATTCGCTGCCAAATCCCACACACGAACATTTCCATCTTCATCACCCGATATCACCTCTCCTTGGTTAGGATGAAGAGTGACTGTGTTGACAGCACACTTGCTTCTGTAGTCACGTTGGAACGTAGGCGCACGGATGTCCCAAATCTTGATCGATCCATCTTCAGAAGAACTATACAACCATTTACCATCACGATGAAATCCAATCGAAGTAACATTACCAGTATGACCTGTAAAGGTTACAATCGGAGTGTTGTTGTTTGAAGAGTTGACATCATATAAACGAATAAAAGGATTTCCTGCCACTGCAAGCCATTGTTTGTCAGGACTAATTTCAATGCAGTTTGCTTGGCTGTCTGGGCAGGGAATAGTTCGTTGGCATGCTCCAGTAGGCGCTTGCCAAAAGCGAACAGTATGATCATATCCCGCCGTTGCGAGGATAACACTTCTCTCTGTCATAATATCGAATTTTTGAGCGTTGTTTCAGCTTACTTTTTTTTGTTCCCAGCAAAAAATCTCTGAAAAGACCTGTTTTTGGAAAAGCTTTTTTTGCAGGCTTCCTGCACTTTTAAGAGTGGCACATGTGAATTATGTATTCCCTTCAAGCTGTATGAACTTTTTATTTACTGTTGTTTACTGCTCATTAATGGAAGAAGTTGCATTCGTACCTGCCATAGTTTTTTTCAATGTTTATTTGCTTTCGTGGGGACTTTTGAGGTACGTGATGATGCAAAGCAAGACAATTTGCTCGAGTATATAGCTGAAATGACCGATATATACCCCCAATAAAGGCGAATAACTGAACACTGATAACATCAGCCCACGTAATTTCTCAGATATACGTACGAATCACACTACGAATATCAGTGTAGCTTCTACTGTTTATATGAACGGGCAGAATTTTCCATTCGATCTGAATACACTCATACATTCTATAAACCTTGACAATGTCTATCTATTGCAGGCTATACATTAAAGTGTGTATCTCAGCGCGATATGCAACCTTCAGTTGCTTTCACTCAATATATCATACGGTCCACGAAACATCCAGTTCTCGTTTTCGCACTACACCTGCCATACCATCTCATTTTCAGATGTACAGTTGAGAAAAGCTTCAGAGCATACTATAGCCATGCCCAAAACAATGACGTACTACCATGTATAATAACTAAATATGCATGGATAACATAATAGAGAGGTCGATTGTGAATCGTATTCACTAGATTGAAGAGTAGCAGGGTTTCGGTTGATACAACAATCCCGAATCAATTACGCATTAACTGAGCATACACCACTATTCACTCGGGATTTGATCACGCGCAAGTCATAAGCGAAGTTCAAGTTGCGTTACAGCATGATAGCGATCATGCACCAGTTCCATCATAGTCGTTTGGGATAGCTGACAGATAATGGCAGAGATGAAAAAAAAAAAATCTGACACTTTGTTCCCTATACCTCTCTTGTTGTTCTAACTTTACATTTTATTTTCTTTACTTCTGTGCAGTGGCTTAAAATATGGATGAATATCACATATATGAAGAAATCACGAAGACAGATAGTGTCACTGTGTATAAAGGTATGTATTTGCATTAAATTAGAGAAATTTTCATTTAGCAGACTACGAGTTTCTTAGTCCTACAGACATTGTGAAGTAACATTTCAACTTTCCTTATCATCTTCCTTACCACAGGACGTAAAAAGAAGTCACTCAGATATGTCTCTATCAAAAGCGTGAATAAGTCTGAACGCAAGCGCCTTTTGCCCCGTGTGAACATTTTGTTCAACTTGAACCACCCGAATATCCTGAAGTTCTTTCACTGGTAGGTTTCATTGTGGCTTAATACTATCGTTGATACTGTTGCATGCAGAATGGCTGCATAAGAACAAATATATATGGCGCTGAGTTTCTAATAAATATATATTTATGCGTTTTGCGAATAGGTTCGAGACGTCTCAGCATTTGTGGACAGTGGAAGAGTTTTGCCCAGGCGGATCGTTGTTGTCTGTTATTCAGTCCGAGGGGTAGGATTCGCTTCTATTTGTTTCTATATCAGCAGTGCTAGCTGTTTTATTGAGCACAGCGTGCATATTTGTATTCTCAGTATGCTCATGTACCAGTTAATGTTTTATTTCAATGTTTTGTCTCTCTGCCGTATTTTTCTTTCCAATCTGGATTTCTTTTTCATTATTACATTTCCATTTCCCCCGTGTGTATACATTTTGATCATAATGTTTTTTTATGTTGCCAACAACTGACCACTATTTTTTTTACGTACTATATGCTTCAATCCCATACCTTTCCTACGTTCCTGCAATATAATTCCTTTTATGATTACGCACTCCTTTCCCGTTCCTGTTCTTCGCCTATCTTTGTCCTAACTCTCACGCATGCCAACTCTTCTTTCTTACTCCTCTCACCACCACCCCCCACCGAATCTTCTACGACATACTCTCTCCTACTCTGCCCTTCCCACAGTCCTCTTCCAGAAGAGTCTTTACTTCAATATGCGTTTGAGATGATCGTCGCTCTGCATTACATCCACTCCCAGGGACTCCTTTTCGGGGATCTCCATCCTTCTAGGATCCTCGTAGACGAAAACGGGAGACTCAAGCTTGCAGACTTTTCTCTGACTAGAGCGATCCCTTCGAGGAGGAACAGGGTGTTGGAGGAGGAAATGCTAGACGAGGTGGAGGAGTTAGCGGAGGAAGAGCTGAGAGAAGGGAAGGAACATGTTGAGGGGAGGGGGATAGGGGGGCGAAGAGGAAGGGGCATATGGTGACGCTGAGGGAGGGAAAATATGATCGAGAAGAGGATGAGGAGTGGGAGGAGGGAGACGCATACGTGTGGGAGGATGAGGATGAAGATGAAGATGAGGAAGAAGACGAGGAAGATGAAGAGGAAGAGATGGAGAGAGTAGGTGAAAGAGATGAGGACGAGGATGAGGAGGACGAGGAAGAGGGAGAGGAAAGGGAGAGGGAGAGGGGGGTACTCAGATGAAGAAAAGGCGAAGTACCTTCGGATGGCAGAAGTGGAGAAGTTTCTGAGGAGGAAGAGGAGGAGTGTGGATATGATACTGATGCAGAACATGTGGGAAGGGTCGGAGAACGGAGGAGCGTACGGGGGAGAACAAGAAGGAGTGTATGGGACGAGATATGGGGGAGGTGGAGGGAGGTATGGAGGCATGTACGGGGGAGTGAGGGGATGAGGGAAGGGAAGAGGCTGCTGATGCCTGCGGGAGAAAGGGGAAGAGAGGAACAAGAGAGGGAGGGAGAAGAGGAGAGGGAGGAGGAGAGAGAGATAGAGGGGGAGAGTGAGAGAGATATGGGATGGGGGTATCGAAGGAATGTAATGGATTGGGAGAAGAGCGATGGTCAAGTGGGGGAGAGTGGATGGGAGTGTGAGAGGGAGGATGCATGGGTTCCATACTTGGAGTGCTATGATCTCTTTGATGCAATGGGAGTGGACTACGTCAGAGGGGGAAAGCGGGGCGGAAGACGAGGATGATGATGAGCAAGACATCGAGGAAGAGGGAGAGCTCGAGGGAGAAGAGGGTGACAGGGTCCATAGAGGGGAGACAGATGACTGGGTATGGGGAGATAGAGAAGAGAGGGAGAGGGAGAAGCAGATGCTGGAGGATGAGTATTACGAGTACTACGAGTGTGTGATTGAAGGGGGGAAGAGAGTGGAGAGGAGGAGGAGGAGGAGGAGGAAGGTGAAATAGCGGAGGGGCGGGCGGTAAAAGGAGAGATGGCGAAGGGATGGGGGGAGTCGCAGAGAAGAAACGATGCACATGCAAGGGGATTGACGGGGGAGGAATAGAGGAGGGCGAGGCAGGGAAAGAGAGGTGGGAGAGATGAGTAGGGGTGGAAAGGAGGAGAGGAAAAAGGAACAGCATATGCTGACCACCTCTCTCCCTCTGTCTCACCCCTCTTCATCGTCCTCTTCTCCCCTCATCTCCTCTATCCTCATCCGCCTGCTCTTACTCCCCCTCTTCTACCTCTCCTTCTGCGGCATACTCTCCTCAGTCCTCATGTTCTTCCCACTCCACCTCCACTTCGCCCCCTCCCTCCTCTTCTACCTCCTCTTCTACCTCCTCTTCCACCTCCTCCTCTACATCTTGTTCTGCGTCCTCCTCCCCCTCTTCTTCTTCACCATCTTTGCCACTTTCGTCATCTTCCTATTGCTTCCTTTGCGATGGTGTATATGCTGTTAAGGGTGATGAGAAAGGAGATGATTCGAGAGGGAGGGGGAGAGAATGGGGAACAGGAAAGGGAAAGGTGAGGGCGAATAAGAAGAGAAAGACGGAGAAAGGTAGTAGGTGGGTTAACATTGTATCTCTGAGGAAGAGGGTACGGGGGAAGGAGGGGAGGAGGAGGAGGGGGGGGGTGGAGGGGAACGAACAATGTAATGGACAGATAGAGGAGGGAAAGGGAAGAGAAAAGGGGCAGGGGAAGGAGGAGAGAGAGGATAAACAGAGTGGAAGTGAGACTAAAGAGAGGAATATAGGGGGTAGCTCTGAAGTGGTGGAGAGGGAGAGCGAGAAAGAAAGGGAGGGGGAGACGGAAGAGGAGGAGAGCGAAATGGAGATGGGGATGGAGATAGAGGGGGAGGAGAGAGAAATGGAAGTGGAGATGGAGAGGGAGCAGAAGGAAAAGGAGACGGGGGTTGTGCAACTGTTGGAGAAGAGAAGAGGAGGGCCAGTGAACATGTATAGGTGCTTTGAGAGAGAGAAGAATGAAAGAGAGCGGGAGAAGGAGCGGGAGAAGGAGAGGGACAAAGAGAGAGCGAGAAGAGAATGGGATAGAGTCAGAGATCTAGGCCCGGAAAGGAAGGGAAGGAGGGGTGAGAGGGGGAATGAATGGGTGGGGGGAATGGGAGTGGAGAAGGGAAGGGAGGGGGAAGGGGAAGGAGAGAGGGAGAATGAGAAGGAGAAGGGGAAAGAGAGCAGAGGACTATTTGACGTTCGCTTGATGGATTCAATTCATGTATCGTCCTCTTCTTTTTCGGCTCCTTTTTCTTCATTCTCCCCCGCCTCTTCTCCCTCTCCCTCTCCTTCCTCCACTCCTTCGCTTGACCCCTCTTCCTTCCCCACTCGTCGCTCTTCTCGCTCAAGACCAACCCCCTCCTACCAGACCTCCTACTCGAATGTTTCCTCAGCCTCCACTTCTTCCACCAACGCCCCTTCCTCTTCCTCTTCTTCCTCCTCATCTGCCTCTGTCTTCCTGACCTCCCCATCCGCCCTCTGCTTTGCGAAGAAGTATCTGCCCTCTCTGTTTGACGAAGCACTGAGACAAACAAATATCCTCTCGCAGTCACCCAATGTGCCCTCATCCCTATCCTCCTCTTTGTCATCCCACTCCTCCTCGGCATCGTCCCCTTCCGCCGCCTCGTCTTCCTCCTACTTCTCTTCTTTTCTCCAACCGCCCACTGCCTTCCCCGCCAGACCTTCTGGTTCTCTAGGTGACTTCCATCCCAATCACAACCTTTACTCGCCCGCGCTCTCTGCAAACTCCGGACCTTCTCCCACCTCCTCTTTGCCTCCCTCCCCCACCTCATCAGCCTCGTCGTTTTTTCCCCCGTCCTCTTCGTCTCCCTCGAGCTCCTCCTCTACCTTCTCTCCCTCCTTCCTATCCCTCCCCCTCTTGAACCCCAGACTGAGGGATCCCCCCTCTACATGGCCCCTGAGCTGTTCCACCCAGAGGGAGTGCCTTCCTTTCAATCCGACCTATACGCTCTGGGATGTGTCCTCTTCCAACTAGCTACCAACCGTACTCTTTACCAAACGAAAAATCTGCAGGTATTTTTTACCTTACCTCTCTATCTGCTCATTCCTCACTCTAGCCGTTACCTTCGCTTTAATACGCATACACTCATTCTTGCACTCTCACTTAACATGCATGCACATATTCTCTCCTGTATTCTATGCTACGCTTGCACTCGTTAACACCTTATGCATGAATTCGTTTCCTGTGTTCACTCAAGCGTTGCTTTATATGTTCTAATCTCTTAAATTGTGATACTTTTCCATTGACTCCTCTCACCCTCCTTCATGCCTCGTCTCTTGTTTTTCTGACTCTTTCTCTTGTTCTTTTCCTTGTTCGTTTGACTGCCCCTATCTTATCTCTCTAGTCACTGATTGATGCCCTTTTGAGTCCGAACGAAGTGGTGACAACGCAGGAAACAACAGCAGAAGAAGCGCTGAAGGAGAGTACATGGAGGAGGAAAAAGGCGACGGAGGAAGAGGAGGCGGTGGCGGAGGAGGAAGACAGGGCGTATGCAGTGATGAAAACGGGAGCGATGGAGATCAAGACCGACAGAGGGAAGAGGGATGAAGATGAGGAGATCGGAGAGAGGAGGCGGTGGGAGAGGGACGAAGAGAGCGAAGATAGGGAAAGGGCCAGGGACTGGGAAAGGGGGTAGGGAGATCCAAATCAGATTATTACGGTGGATCGATGGAGTGGAGTAGAGAGGGAAGGGTGGTGAGTGAGAGAGGAGGGGGTAAGTATGAAAGCGAAGGGGACAGGTACCGAGGGAGTGATCGAGAGGGGGAGGAAGAGGGTGAAGGGGATGGGGATGGAGAAGGAGAGGGTGAAGGGTGGATGGAGAGGAGGAGGAGCTTCGACGACCACCTCACCTCCTCCTCCTTTGATCGCAACTACTGGGATACCTCCTTCGGAGTGCCGAAGGGAGTATATCTCAACGAGTACAGTCCTTCCTCCGTGGCTTCCTCAAACTCCCTCCTCCTTTCCCGAGTCACCCCTCCTCCTCTCCCTGCCCCCACTATCTTCGGTCCGAATGGCGAGTTTTCCGGAGTGAATAAGAGCAAAGACAGCACTATGAGCGATACCAACAGCCTCTCCTCCTCTTCTAGGCTTAACTCTCCCTCCCAGTCTTCGTACACCTCATCTCCTCCAAGCTCACACCTCTCTTCTCCCTCCGACTCACCCTCCTCCTACTCTTCTCTCCCGGGTGATCCCAACGACGAATCTAGATCTCAATCCACCTCCGTCTCCACCTCCTCCCTTTCTTCGAGTTCCCAGCTACCTCCTCCCTCGTCAACCCCCTCTCCTCCCGACTACGGCCGACTAAGAGGAATCGGCGACGAGGGGAGGGAGGAGAGGAATAGGCACAGGGGAGTGGGTGGGAGGAGGCTATCGGACGTGACGTCTCCGTACGGAAGGGGGAGCTTAAGTGTGAATGGGAGTGGGGGGAGGAGTAGGAGTGGGGGTGGCATGGTGAGTGAGAGCGAGAGCTGTTCTTTCCCAGAGGACGAGAAAGACTTAGGATCAGAAGCAACGGGAGAGAGGAGGAGAGGGCGCAGGGAGAGCTCCGGGAGTGTGGGGGCAGAGGCAGAAGGCGTTCAAGGGGGAGAGGTGAGGAGGAGAGGGTTTTCGGAGAGCGAGGACAGAGGGCAGTTGAGGGCGCCTCCATCTATTCCATTTCTTCCCCCTCCCTCCATCGCATCTGGATCCGTTTCTTCCTCCACGTCGTTCTTCAGCGCAAAAGAAGAGGATGGGGGGAGTAGGAGGAGTAGGGAGAGTCGAGGAAGCATCTGCAGCAGAGAGAGCAGAGGGAGCAGAGACAGTAGAAATAGCTTTGAAGATAGGCAGAGGGAACGGAGGGAGAGGGGGCATCGCGGCCACACGTCCCTCTCGGGTTCTCTCAATGGCTCTGTGTACAGACCTTCCTCTCCCTCTGCGACTTCGTCCCTCCCTCGCTCCGTTTCTCCCTCCCCTTGCGATTGCATTAACAACGGATGCTCTTGTCTCAATAAAGGAAAGGGGGACCAGGCGAAGGGCAAAACAAAAGCGAAGGAGGCGAAGGGGAGGGTGGGAGGACGCTCAGGGGAAGACTCAGGGGATGAACCAGAGTGTTCATGTGGATGTGGGCGCCACTGCTCTTGCGTCAATAGCATATTCTCGATGTTATCTGATTTGTCCCAGTCCCAGTCTTCCTCCTCTTCCCCTGCCCCTTCGGACTCGAGGTCAGAGGCTCCGATGGAAAGGGATGCGGAGAGAGATAGGGAGAGGGAGAGAGAACGGGATAGTGAGATAGAGAGGGAGAGAGAGCAAGAGAGAGAGCAGGAAATAGAGCAGGAGAGGGAACAGGAGAGGGAGAGGGAGAGGGAGAGGGAGAGGGAGAGGGAGAGGGAGAGGGAGAGGGAGAGGGAGACATACCAGAGTGAGTATGAGCTGGAGCACCGTAATGAGGTCGTGGGTCGGGAAGTAGACCGCATGCACTCAGAGGAGAGGGCAAGGAGGTCGGAGGTGTCTTGGCCCTCTCCAATCTCCTCCATATCCCCCCTCCTCAACCTCCTCATCCGCAGGTGCTGCGAAAAGGATCCTGCAGCTAGGATCTCCTGGGAAGAGCTGCTGTCTCATTCTGTTTGGACTGGCACTCCTTACGCCTCCACCCTTCTCTCCCTCCTCTCCGTCCCTCTTCCCTCCCAACCTGCGTTTGAGGACTTCGTCTTCTCCCATGCCTCTCCCTCTTCCCTCGCTTCCTTTGCATTCTCTTTGCCCAAGTACAGATCTGCTGCGAAAGCGTTGAAGAAATCGGTGGAGGAGGAAGAAGCAGAAGCGGAGAGGCAAGAAGCACAGCGTATCAAGGCTGAGAAGGGAGAAAAGGGAAAGGGGGAGAGGACAAAGGTTTTGAGGCTGCGGACGAGGAGAGAGCACAGGGTGGAAAGGAGGAAGGAATGGGGAGGAGACAATGTGCAGAGGGTGAGGGGAAAGGGAAAGAGGGGTGAGCGAAAGGGAAGGAACTTTAAGGGAAAGGGAAAAGGAAAGGGAAAGAAAAATATGAATGGAAAGGCAGAAGAAAAGGGAGACGGCTCTACCTTTGGGAATGAGGAGACATCTCACCCTGAATCATCTCTCCACATCACCCCTTCTTCCTCTCCCTCCCCCTCTTCTTCTCCCTCTTCCTCTCCATCTTCTTCTCCCTCTCCCTCTCCTACTCTCTCTCCCTCCCCTCTTCCTCCCCCTCTCCTTCCCCCACCCACTTCTCTATTTCTCAATTCCCTTTTAGCTCACACCACCCTCCCTCTTCTTCGTCCTCCTCCTCCTTCCTCTTCTTCCTCCTCCTCCTCTTCCTCCTCTCGTGTTATGAAGGATTCTCCCTCCCCTCTCTTCCTCTTCTCGTTCTCTCCCTCCCCCTTCCTCTTCATCCATCGAAACAGACGCTCCGAACTCTTCTCTCTCTCTTCACCTCTCCCCTCCACTCCCTCCTCTCTTTCTTCTTCCCCTTCCTCATCTCTCTCTCTCTCCCTGCCTCTGTCCCCTCCTCTCTCCCCTTCTCTCTCCCCCTCTTCCACCATTCCCTCTTCATCTTTCCTTTCTTCTCTTACTTCTGCCTCTACCTCTTCTTCATTCCCCTCCTCCGATCCCTCACCCTCTCCCTTTACCTTCCTCTCCCTCTCCCCCTTCTTCCTCCTCTCTGCTTCCTGGGTCTTCTTCTCTCCCAAGTGAAGAAGCTGGCAAGGAGAAGAGAAGGGATATTGAAAAAAGCAAAGGGGAAAGTAGTGGGAGGGAAAGAGAGAAGAAGGAGGAGAGAAGGACGGAGAAAAGTAGGGAGGAGGAAGAAGAGAGAAGGAGAGAGGAGAGGATAGAGGAGGAGATCGAAGAGTATCAATATGACTGTGATAGATGCGAGGAGTGTTCCGATGAATTTGCCAGTGTGACGGAGGATACAAGCGTAGAGGAGGAAGACGAGGAAGAAGAGGAGGAGGAAGATGAGGAGGAGGAAGAGGAGGAGGAAGGGGAGGAAGAGGAGGAGAAGGATGAGGAGGGAGAGATATATGGGGATGCGGATGAAGACGAGGAGTGGGTGGATGGTGAAGAGCATGTGAGGAGGGAGTGGGAGGACGATGGGTTATGCGACTCGTGTAGATGTAGGGAGTTCGCATATGATGACGAAGAAGGGGGGAGAGGATGAGGAACAGCGGAGAGACGGTCGAAACAGACACGAACACGTGTGCAGAGCCGGAGAAGGGGAAGCTGGAATGACATGGAGGCAGAGGGAGGAGAGGATGAACGAGGGGGAGAGATCGGGGCGAGAGAAGGAGGATGCGAAGGATGTGAGTGCTGCAATCACCATTGTCCTTCTCTCTCCCTCTCCCTCTCCTTCTCCCTCTGTCTCTCCCTCCCTCTCTCCCTCCCTCTCTCCCTCCCTCTCTCCCTCCGCTTCTCCCTCTCCCTCCCTCTCTCCCTCTGCTTCTCCGTCCCTCTCTCCTTCCCCCTCTTCCTCCCTCTCTCTCTCTCCTTCTCCATCCCCCTCTCCTTCCTCCTCCCTCTCTCCTCTACCCCTCCTCCTCCCCCTCTTCCTCCCTCTCCCTTCCTCCTCCTCCTCCCCCTCTCCCTCCCCCTCTCCCTCCCCTTCTCCCTCCCCTCTCCTCCCTCTCTCCTCTTCTTCTGCATCTCCCTCTCTTTCTCCTTCTCCTTCGTGTTCCCCTTCCCCTTCGCCTGTGAGCTCTCCTTCTGCCCCCTCCTCTCCCTCTCTATCCCCCTCTCTTCTTCCCTCTCTTTCTGCCGTCACTCCCTCTCTTTCACTGAGCAATCCATATCCTTCTCCTTCATCTTACTCTTCACACGCCTCTCTCCTTATGATTCCTGTCCTCTCCTCTTCATCTCTCTCTCCCTCTCTTCCTCCGTCTCCCTTGCATTCCCCCTTCGTGTCCTCCTCCCCTCTCCTCTTCCCCTCCCTCTTCCCTCTCCCTCCCCTTCAGCCTCTCCCTCCCCCTATATCTCCTTCTATTTGTGCTTCTTCAAACATTTCGCCTCCGCACTCCCCCCCGCAATCCCCTCCTCACTCTTCTTCCCCCTCCCCTTGTTCTTCCTTCTGTTGCTTGCAATTTCCTGACTCTTCCTTTTCCTGTTCCTGCTCCTGCTCTGACTGCAGTGGAGAGGGGGAGGAGGAGGAGGAGGAGGGCGATGGATTGGATGAGGGAAGGGAAGAGATACGGTATGGTATGGAGGAGGAAGATGAGGGATACGATTACTACGAGGACCATTATGATAATGAAGAGGACGAGGACGAGGATGAGGATGAGGATGAGGAGGGGGAAGGGGGAGGCAATGGGAGAGAGAGGAAAGAAGGGAGAGAGAAGCTGGGTCTGATGAAGAGGAGGATGAGGAAGTAGACCCGGAAGAATTCTGGAGGAAGATGAGGGAGGTAGGAGAGAGAGTGAGGCAGAGAGAGAGGCGAAGGCAGAGACAGGAGAAGAAGGAGCAAGAGAGAGAAAAGATCAGGAAGAGGGAGGAGAGGAGAATGACTGAGAAGCAAGCGAGGAGTGGAATGAGAGGATGGAAAGAAGAGAGGAGTGGCGACATCAGAGGTGATGAAAGAGAGGCGAGAAGGGGGAGGAGAGAGAGAGGGAGGCAAAGGAAAGAGAGAGAGAGAGAGAGCAGAGGGACAGTGAAGAAGAGACGCAACATGTGATTGTGTTTCCAGCTGACTTGGATGTGACAAGAGATGATGAAGAGGAAGAGGAGGACAAGGAGTGGGACAGGGAGCGAGGGGAAGAGGAGGGTGAGGAAGAGAAGAAGGAGGAGCAGGAGCAGGAGGGAGAGGAGCAGGAGGCGGAGGATGGGAACTACTCATTCTCTGTGTTTGGTAAAAGATTGCGGTCAAAGAGGGAGAAGCAGGCGAGGAAGAGGGACAGGGAGGAGAGGAGGATGGAGGTGAAGAGGGCGCTGAAGGGAGTGAGAGCAGAGGTGAGAGTGCTGGACGAAGAGGAGAGGCAGAGAGTTCATGCTCTGATTGCCAAGAGAAGAGAAGCTGTCGACAGGAACAACGCAGGAAGAGGAGAGAAGGGTGGGCAAAGAAGTAGAGAAGGAGGAGGTGAGCGCGGGCAAGGGAGAGAGAGTATGAGCATGTTGGTAGATTCCGAGGGTGGTTTGTTAGGAGTACGGAGGAGGTGGTTGAAAAAGATAGGGGTAGCAGAGGGAGAGAAGAGAGTGCAAAGGCTCAAAAAGATTGAGGAGAAGGAATATGGAAGCAGGAAGGAAATACAAAGCGGAGGGAGGGTAGAGGAAAGCGAGGGGGTGAGTACGAGTACTTTGAGGAGTGGGAGGTGGAGGTTGTTGCCCCAGAGCAACACTCCTCCCTCTCTTGCATCTCTCTCTCCTCAGCTCTCCCTCTCTCGTCCTCCTCTTTTCCTCCTTCTCTGTCCTCTTCCCCTTCACTCCGTCCCTTCTTTTCCCTCTCATCCTCCACTTCCTTCGCTTGTTCGACCGAAGCTGCGGAGTTAAGAGATGAGGCAGAGGGAAGTGGGTTGATTCAGAAAGGCACAGGCTACGAAGAAGATGATGTCGATAGAAACATGCACGAGAAGAGAGAGAAGAGAAAGAGTGGAGAGAAGGAGGAGGCGGGAAGGACAGGGGAGAAAGAGGGGAAGCGGGAGAAGGAGGAAAAGGAATTGTGCGCATGCTCCTCGATAGAAGAGGCGACGCTGTTTGAAGTCAGAAG
Organism: Drosophila quasianomalipes; assembly: GCA_035043665.1. Lineage (NCBI taxonomy): Eukaryota > Metazoa > Arthropoda > Insecta > Diptera > Drosophilidae > Drosophila > Drosophila quasianomalipes. The sequence goes on along the minus strand of JAWNMU010000603.1, from coordinate 68,657 downwards.
AGGCCGTCAGGAGGGGTTGAGTTCCAAAAAGAGGGGAGAGGAGGATAAGAGTGGGGAGATTTTCGGAGACGAGATAGGGGAAGGGGGTAAGGGAGAAGGGGAAGGGGGAAGGAGAGAAGGAAGTTGAACCCTTGACTTCCCCTTTCGACTCCCTCTTTTTCATCCAACGATTGCAGAGAATAGTTGATGCACAGTGTGTTGATACGAGCGATGAAGAACAAGAGGAGGAGGAAGAGGAGGAGGATAAGAGAGATATGGATAGTCCAAGAGAGAAGAGAAGTGTGGAGGGGACTGATGAGAGTGAAGTGAGTGGGTGTGAGGCTTTATTCCAGGATTGGGAGGAGGAGGAGGGGGATAAGAAGGAAGGGAGAGCGAGAGGAAACAAAATAAAGACAAGCATCAAGACAAGAGGAAGGGGGGCGGGTGCGAAGGGGAGTGCCAAGGCCCACCGCCCCTCTCTCTCAGTTGATTCCCCTTCTGTGCCTCCTATGTCTCCTCCTTTCGATCCCCTTTCCCCGCCCTCTTCTTCTGACCCCACCCCATCGTCTCCCCTCTCTCCTTCCCTTTCCGTTTCCCCTTCTGATTCTGATTCTGATTCTGCTTCCTCTCCCCGCCCCCCTCCCCTCCTTCATCCTTCATCTTTATGGACTCGGTTGTCCCTCCCTTTTCCTCTCCTCTCCCCTCTTCTTCTTCGTCTCACGCATCTCCCCTTTCCTCCTCCCTTCTTTCCTCCCCCACTTCCTCCTCCCTCCTTTCCGCTTCCACCCTAGCTGCTGTCGAGTTATGCAGACCTTCACTATCTTCCTACTTTCCCTCAGACACGTGGTACGTTAGGTACTTGGAGAAGAAGAGGAAGAGGGTAGAGAAGGAGATGCAGAAAAGGAAGAGAGAGGCAGAGAGGGAGGGCAGCGTGACGAAGGCTGACTTGGAGGAGTACTTGACATTCGTAGCTGAAGCCATGGAGAAGAGGGAGGAGGCAGCGAGAGAGAGGGAGCAGGAGGATAGAAAGAGGGAGAGGGAGGAGAGGGACAAGGAGAGGGGCAGCAGAGGCAGAGGAGAAAGTGGGGTGGGAGAGGAGTGGGAGGACAGGAGAGACGGAGGATGGTCTGGGTCAAAGGAAGGAGAAAGAGAAGAACACGTTATTGGGGAAGGAGATGTATTCGCCTCTTCTTCCTTATCCCCTTCCTCCGCATCCTCTTCTTCGTCTGCCCCTCGTATTACGTCCCCTTTGTCATCTCCCTCCGCTCCCTCCTCCTCTTCTTCTAACTCCCCCTCTATTTCCCTCCTCTCCAATGGCCATATCTCATCCTCCCAGCACCCCCTCCTTTCCTCCTCCTTCGCTTCTCCGCTCTTCTTCCCTCTCCCCTTCCCTCCAAATCAGGCCACGGCATCGGCTCACCTCTCTGCTGCCCAGCCTCGTTCCCTCCTCATCTCCGCTTCTGTCCCCCTCTTCTTCACTTTCCTCCCGTTCAGCCCGTATGAAAAACAGGGCTGCGGGATCGGATCCTAAGGGAAGCCCTGATTTCTCCCATCAAGACTCTATGTTCGAGCCCTCCTTCCTCCCCCTTGGTTCACACACACCTCTTCTCTCCCACACTCCCACTCTCTCTGCAAAGAAAGCGTTCAATATCTCCCTCTCCCCTCAGCCCTCGCCCTCGTTCTCCTTCCTTGACCTCCAGGGGAAGAGAGAGAAGGGGAAGAGGGGGGCGGGGGGACAAAGACTGTCTGCTATGGATCAAATCGACTCGTTATACCTGGAGAGACAAAAGGATGAGCAAGAAACGCTCGAGGAAAGGACTGAAGAGGGGACTGAAAAGACCAAAGACAGGGGGAGGGAGAGGGAAAGGGGGAGGGAGAAGGAAAAAGAGAAAGAAAGGGAGAAAGAAAAAGGGAGGGAGGCCAAGGGCAGGGAAGAGGAGGAAGAGAAAGGGAGAGAAGGAGGCAAAGTCTTCTAATGCCTCTCTCAACGCCCTCTTCACACCTTCCCCCTCCGCTTCCTCCCTCCTTTTGCCTTCCCCTTCCGCAGCTCTCTCTCTTTCCAGCAAGGATGTGAACGGACCAGAGAACGAAGCCAGTGCTCTTTCCTCCCACTCCTCCGGCCCTTTGCTCTCGACTCCTTCTCCCTCTCCCTCCCCTTTCCCTTCCAACTGTGTGTCCCTCTCCCCCTCTCCTGAGCAATCTCCCTCCCCCTCTCCTTTCCCTTCTCCTTTCCCCTCTCCCAAAACTGTTCTCAAAAGACTAGGAGATGATCGAAGCAAGGCGAGGGAGAAGGAGAAAGAGGGGAAGAAGGAGAATGAGAATGAAAAGAGAAGGAGAAAGAGAAAAAGAAGGATAAAGAAGGGAAGACTCAGCCTACGATGTTTATTCAGATAGATCGAGTAAACATGGAGGGAGAGGCTTTAGGATTGGGAGAGATGGAGATGGAAAGGGAGATGGAGAAGGAGAGAAAGGAGAGGCAGAGGGAGAACTCGAGGGGAAGGGACAGGGAGAGGGATATAGAGAAGGAGAGACAGATAGAGAAGGAGAAAGAGGAGGCGTGGCTCCGCAGCTAGACCCCTCGTCTAAGTCATCACCCTTCGCTTTGATGCCTCCTACTTCTTTCTCCTCTTCCTCGAATTCTCCTTCCATCTCCCTGAGCTCCTCTCTTTGCTCCCCTCTGCCCAGGAGAAGGTCAGTGGACGAGAAGGGAAAGAGAGAGAAGGGGAAGGGGTTGGAGGGAGGAGACACTGATATTGATGACGAGGACTCCTCTCCTTTTCCTCTGTCCCTTTTAAGAGAAGGGCTAGGTCTTCTTCTAGCGTCGCCAAGCTTTCCTCACCCCATCCCCTCGCTTCTACTTCGCCCTCTCCCTCTCCTTCTTCTTCTCCTGCCCCTCCATCTCTCCCTTCCATCACTCTCCCCGATGCTTCTTCTCCATCTCAAGCTCCGTTCCCCTCTCCGCCTTCCCCCACCTCGTTCTCCGCCCTTCCTTTCGCTCCGTCTCCCTTTGTAGTCGAGTCCTCAATTGATCTGAAGCAAAGGCCAAGGCATACGCCATTCCCCTCCCCCTCTGACTCCCCCTATCCCTCTCTCCTAGTCTCGTCATCAGCTCACTGGCATACTGTCTCCTCTTCTCTCTCAGTCCTCTTCAAAAAGGAAGGAAACGTGCACCCTTTGGTAAGAAACACGGCAATCATGGAGATCCCAAGACCTATTCCCCCTCCTCCTTCCTTCTCTATCCCTCTCTACAGTCCCTCTATGATGTTGTCGCTCTCTAAGGATCAACAATCGCTCTACCTCAACATCTGCTCCCGCCTCCTCTCTCCCTCCTCCGCCTCGTCCTCTCCCACCGAGAAAGCTGTGGTTCTAGGTCACCTTGAGAGGGTATCTTCTTCCCCTACTCTCGCCAACGTCATCTACAAGTCCTCAGTCATGCAGACCCTCACCGACCTCCTCCTCTCCTCCTCCACCCCTCTTCCTGTAACTGAAAGAGCCCTCATTCTGTCCGCCCTCATCTTCCGCTACTCACAACTCCCCCTTAGCTCCTCAGTTCTTCCTCTTTTAGAAGCAGTCGCATCCACCTTCAATACAACCCAGAGAGAAATCGCAATGCAGATCTCCGCTTCGTATGAGCCTGAGCCCCCCTCTCGCCCTCAGCAATCACTGAGTGGGCTGAGAAATGTTAATCGCAATGCAATTTGTTGCATCGGAGAAGCCCTCTTCTTCGTCTCGACTCACTCCAACCCCCTGCTTCCTCCGTACCCCAGGACTCAGTTACAGTATCCTACTGCCCTCTGCCCCCCAGTTGTGTGCTGCACATGAATAGACAGATTGAAGACGTGATGTACTCTGCTGCATCCGCCTCCTCCTTCGACCTCCCCCCTCCCTCTTCAACGTCGTCGTCAATGCCATCAGATCGCAAGACCTCATTGTCTCCCTCTTCGCAACCAAAATGATTGAGAACGTTGCCACAGCTAGCATCGACACTTGTGTGAAGTGGTTCAACAACCCCAAGATCTTCTCCTCTCTTTACAACACTTACGCCGAATGCCTTCCCTTCACTCTCAACAAGCTAGCTTCGGAGATGAAGGATGGAGACGATAACTTGTTCATCGAATTAGAGGCAGATAACTTCCTCCGTTCATCCTCCACATCCTTCTTTTCATCTCCCTCTCCCTCTCCTTCTCCCTCTCCCTCTGCATCCCCCTCCCCTTCTCCCTCCGCATCGATATCGTTATCGCCTTCGCGCCCCTTCTCTTTCTTGAACTCCCCCGATGCAACTACTGCGAGGGTATCGTACCTCTTGGAGTTCTTCTGTGTCAAGTCTAGCTCAACTCGGAGACAGAAACCGACCTCTGCTGTGCTCTCTTCTCGACTCCGAGGGTCTCTCTCTCCTTACCGATGGAGTAGACTCCAAGCTCCCTCTACTTGTTCCTCAGTCTGCTCTTAACGTGATCAACTCCTTCCTCGTCCACGCCCTTTCCTGCAGACTCTACATCCCCTCCTCCACCTGTCCCGCATGTGCGTCTGGACAGGAATCGAGATCCATCGAACCCCGATGCATGGATGTCTCCCTTCCTCAGCGACAGGGTGCGTTCTGACCTCCCTCGCCTCTTCAAAGCAATCACGGGTTTTCTCTATTTCTCTTCCTCTTCGATCCCCTCCTCTGCCAATCTGGACGGATCCTCCCTCTCTCTCTCGCTCTCCCTCTCCTCCGCTGTTCCAGGAAAGAGGGCGTTTGAGAGCTTGGAACTGAGCGACATGCGTTTGAGAGAGAGGCAAAGCATATGTGCGATTCAATCACACCTTGGTTTCTGGGCGCAAGCCTTTTCCCCTGCCAACACTCACCCTGACTCGGCTGCACAAGTTCCCCACAAAATGGTTTTCTTCAAAACTTGTCTATACATGCTCGGGAAATCTCTGTTCGCATCGTCCCTTCTTGCTTCTCTTGACCCCTCTCTCCTCGTCTCCCTAGTCTCCAAGCCCTCATGCTCTTCCTCCTGTGCAGTCTCTATCTCGATCTCCTCAACGTTCATGCAGGGCAACAGAAAAAAGAAGTCGGTCAACCAAGAGAGTGCTTTCATTCATGGAATACAGGAAGTGAACCGCTTCCTCCTCGATGCCTCCACCATCCTCAACTCCTCCTCTTCTGCTCCCTCTTCTGCCCCTTCTTCTCCCCAGGACTTCCTGGGGTCCTCCCCCATTCCTCCCCTTTCCTCTACCCCCGCCTCCCTCCAGAAGCTCAGCATCGTCGCTAGGTATATGTCAGACTGCGCGAAGAGAAGTACGTTCATCCTTCTCACCTGCCTTGCTAGACACGTCTCCTCTTCCTCTCTCCACTCTCAGCTCAAAAGCTATCAATCTCTTGCTCAGAAGTGCAGGGATACTATGCACTCGCCTTCTTCTCCACCCTCTACTGAACCATCTAACTCTCCCCCCTCTTCTCCGGCTCCCTCTCTCTCCCCTTCTCCTTCTCCTTCTCCTTCTTCCCTCTCCCTCTCCCTCTCCTTCTCCAACTCTCTCCTCCAACCCCTCGCCCTCTCCCTCTCTCTCTCCCTCTCCTTCTCCCCGCGTTCCCTTCCCTTCCCTTCATCCCCGCTTTCGGAATCATCCCTCGCCGAGCAACATATGTGGGGGCACTTCCCCTTCCCTTCTTCTCTCCCCACAGAAATAAGACTTCTCACTCTCGCCTCGATTTCTCGGACTTGTTATCCACGGTGTCGCACTTGTTTTCATCTGCGGAGGTGAGGGAATGTTCCTATCTTCCGCTCTCCCTCTTCGTAATTCTCGGAGTCTTCAAGGAGCTTTCTCTTCCCTCCAACCACCTCTCCATGCGTGAGAGGACAGACGCCTGTTCTGCGCTTATCCCTGTGTTGGAGAGCCTCATCATTGACACCAAAACATTCTTTTCAACTGTCACAATCCCCTCGTGCCCTGCGGGGGCTAGTCCCATTCCAATCCACCTGCAGTCTATGCTGGCTTGTCCTTTGAGGTTTATTCTCTCACCTGCAGCCCTCCCCTTCGCGTCTGACGCTTCGAATCAATCCCTCTATGACTTTGCGATTGTCAACGTGTTCGGATGCGCTACGCTTACATCTGTCATCCACTACCTAGTCAACTACACACATTCGATCCTTCCTCCCACTCCCCGCGCTTCCCCTCCTAATGAATTTAGGATGTATGGGAGCGATTCTGGTGAGGGAGCGGAGGTGGAGGGAGTAGTGATGCAGGTCTTCTCCACCTACTCTATACTGATCACCACGTTCACTTCTCTCGCAGAGACTTTGATCCAATCCTCCCTCTCTGACTCTCTCAGGACCAAGTATTTCCACTCGGAGCCTCCCTTTTCGCTTTCCTCCGCCTCGTCTTCCTCTGCGTTCCCCTCATCTCCGAGACCATCTTCTCCCTCTAACGACCACCCTTCATCTGATTCAGCCGACCTAGCCTTCTCCTTCGCTCAACTGTCTTCGTTCGCCCCTACTCCTGTTGCACTCGAAAGACTCAGAGAACGGACCCAAGCACAAGAAGCTCCGCTTGAGATTCACTTTCCCAACGCCCCTCTTCTTCTTCATTTACGATGCCACTTGCGACTACCTCTACTCCATGGTGGCTTCGTGCATGACTAAGCGGCCTCACCCTATCTCCAATTTCCCATCCACTCCCTCTGCCTCCCCTTGCATTTCTCCCTCCTCTTCCACATTCTCTGCCTGTTCCTCTGTTTCCGGATCACTCTCCTCGTCTCTCTCTCTCTCTCGAGCACCTTCTAACTCTAACGAGCACTGTGCATCAGACACCCTAAGAGTCCCTAACCTCCACATCTCCACCTCCAACAATGATGCAGATACATCTGACTCCCCCACCTCCTTCTCCCCCTCCCCTTTTGCGTTCTATGCCCTGCGCTTCCTGAACGACGTATTCCCGTTCTTCTCCAACTTCTTTTCCTGGGCGCCCCAGATTCCTCTAGAGAGAAGTCGAACTGTCTCATCTCCCCGCTCAGACTACTCCTGCAAGAGTTGGATGAGCGCTGCGTTCACGAAGACTGTCTTGGTGCCCTGTCTTTTTTCAACTGGTATCATGCCGATGTTCGAATCCCTCACGATGCACGATGAAATGACGATATCGTTTCCGAACCTCACTTCGGTCGAGGTATTTGGATCTATCTTCACTTGGGTAGCGTGCATGCACCCTTCTCTCGTGTATGTGGACGATGAGAAGCACCGGGTGGTGTTGTTTGACAAGGACATCCCTCTCCAATCTATCGGAGAAATCATTGCCAAGGAGTCTATGAGCCTCCCACTCAACTTCACTACGTGTTTCTCTCTCCCACCCCTTCCGTCGCTTTCACAGTCCTCTATTCGCCGCGTCCACATCGCTGCTGCTGCTTGCAGGCCCAACACAGACATGGGTGACAAGGGATTTGAACAGAGTGGATACGGGGCTGGGAAGAACTGGAAGACGATCCTCTCTGACTGCGACGAAGGGTTGCTTCCCTCTACACTCTGCCACATCCCTTCGCAGAGGTTCTGGCAGAGACTCTTCCTCAACCTAGTTGAATCACTTCGCGAAAACACCCGAACCTCTAACCTCCTCTCCATCCTTTGCTGCTTTGGGATGCTTCCTCCTCCTGATTTAGCGGAAAGAAAGGCTGTGCTTGAGACCCTCTTCCCCTCCACCAAAGGAGTTCTCTCACACCCCTTCTTCTACAGACTCACCACTTCTCAGGAGCTCAGGGACGAGTTTGTGAAGGAGAGCGACGAAAACATCAGAACAAGTGAGAATGAGAGGGAGAAGGAGGAGATGCGGAGAGAAAGCTTGGAAGTGATGAAGAGGGGTGTGGGCATTTTGGAAGAGAAGATGTGGATGCTTATCTCGATTGCCAGTGCCTCTTTCTCAGATGCTCTCCTTGACATTGCTGACATTGCTCGCATTCAGATCCCATCTCTCGATGCCAACGCCTCTTCTCTCGACAGCCTTTCCTTTCCTTCTGTCACTCTCTCCGTTGTTCCTGCGAACTCCTCAATCATTCTCTCCTATCTCTCTCGCAGAATCACGACCTTCCCCGCGGAAGGACCTTTCTTCCTCACTTCCTTCACGTCTCTCTTCTACTGCACCTGCATTCTCACGCATATGCTCTCGATCACCTCCCGTCCTGATGTGATGAGCTCTACCCTCGAGAAAACGGAAGAGAAGGACTCATGGCTGTCTTACCCTTTCAGCCCTGGCACTGCCCGTGGACAGGCGAGGAGCATCGTCGGTCTGTCAATATCGTTCATCAACATTGCCAACGCGTACATTTTCCACGCTTTCTTCAAACCTTCCTTGTGTGCCTATCCTCCTTCAGAATCCTTCGTCACCCATATTCTCCTTATTCTCTTCCTCATATCTTCCATGCTCGAACGCTCCTCCCCATTCCTTTCACATCGTCCCAACCTCATCAAAACCCTGAGCTCGTCTCTTTCTCTTCTGAACTCTATGAAGGAAATCTTTGACAAGCAAGGGCCTTCCTCTTACTCTGCTCCTGCATGTAATAACATCATTCTCTTCTCCAGCGTTAGGGGGATTGAAATCGTACAAGCCACCATTAATTCCCTTCAAACAGTGTTAAAGAGCTAAAACAATTATTTTTCTATTCAGTTGTTCTATCTGTGCGATCTATACTAAAATTGAGCCATGCTCGTTTGCTTATTTTCCTGTTCATTATTCGGTTTCGCTAATTAATGCATGCTTATTCCTTTTTTATTTTTCCTGCAGATGAAAAGACTCTGTAGCATTATAAGATTCATTTACACATTTTCACATTCTGTTTTCTATATATTGCGTACTTTACTTATCCTATGTGTATATATATATAACTATATATAGATCTATTTCTAGTCCTGTTATTGCAACCGTTGCATGCTACCTTCTTTTTTTCTTTTTTTCTTTCCCTTTTTTTTCTGGATTTGCTAGAATTTTCAACTCTACCTGTGATACTTTCCGCTGTTAAAATCATTTATTAGTACACCTCTTATACCAATATGCACATATTTTCAATAAGAGATCTCGATATTTACATACACAAATAATAAACGAATACCATATTGACAAACACCTCATGATCTTGACATTCAGCATCCTATTCAAAAACACATTGATATTAAAGTTCAACAGCATCAAATTTACAAATATTGTCATGCCAGACTGTTCAATACACAGGGAATATTAGTTATGCATACACGCCAAGAAAACCACTTCTTATAGCTCCGCGCGAACATGTGTACTGACTGAGCGGGGCTGAGACGACAGATTTTTTCGTTCATTTTAGGACGAGAGAGGGCAGTATAATTGTTGAGCAATCTTGAACAAGAATCCTCTTTTAATAATATGAGTAGAAAAAGGTCCTGACGTACAGTCTCAAGCAAAAGCCAAACAGATTGGTAAGCTAAAGATGCACATCCTTATCTACTATTTTCAACCGTTAAATACTATTCAAATGTGCTATTTGAAAGTCAATACTTTTTTTCTTTTTTCTGCTGAGGTGAATGCCACAGATTCATCTCGAACAGTAAGCTACGTATGGATTATTATTTGGCCACATAAACAGAGATTTTTCTCTCTGTGAAGTACATTTATTTATTAGCGTCTGCATATAACCATAAATGGTTAACCAGTTAATGGCTAGACCTACAATAATGCACGTGAAACGAACATGCTGGTGGTAATACACTAACCTCATGTCTTCGAACAACGTTTCTGAGACTGAAAAAGTCTACACATTTCTTTTTTTTTCGAAGAGACAGGAACACAAAACCAACCATTATTCAACATCGTTTATCCCATCCTCTAGTACTCTTGCATAACTGCACGTTGTTTCAACCTAACGGATTCAGTTTTCCTTCTTTGTTCATCTCTAATCCCTTTTTCATGTACATTCATGCAATTCGACCTTTGATTCCCTCCTAGACAACAGATGCACCCAGACGAAGCTTCCTTCGGTTGAGGAGTATGCTGACTTTTATATCCACCGCCCCGTGGCTGGAGTTCTCGTGTACTTCTTGACGTTGCTTCCCTTTACCTTTTCTCCTACCTACATTAACACCCTCGTTTCGATGCTGGTGGGAATCCTCGCTTCCGTTTTCCTTGGATGTGGGATTGACCCTCACGCCCTCGCCCTTCCTCTGACCTCTATTGTGGTCAGTCCCAATTCCTCTCTCGAGTTGTGGCAGGGTTCTTGATGTTTTGGGCAGCGGCAACCGATTGCGCCGACGGACAGTACGCTCGTGCGACGAACGGAGGGTCTTTCTTCGGCAGAATGACTGATTTCGGACTCGTCGACCTGATCGTGATCTTCCACTACTCTGTCGCTTGGGCTGGGGGTATGTGTTCTCGCTTCGGACCGATAGGCATGTGGGAGCAGTCTTGTCTTGCATCTGTCTGCAGCAACACGCTATGGCCTATGACAAGATCAAGAACTCGTTTATCCTCCATCTGAAGAAAGAGACTGAACTCATCGGATCGGCAGATGATGTTAATGCCATGTACATCGAGGCTGCAGAAGAAGTGGAGAGTTCATGAGATGTTTGTTTTGTTTGTTGCATATTACTACATTGTGATGGCCCATCTCAAGGTAAGAGAAATCGATTGTTGACGATGGAATCAACAGCAGGTAAGACGGCATACAACGCATCGTGACGCTTTATACATTTCATGTTCCTCATTTGAACTCACACCTTTCATTTACTGGGGTGATTGAGACAGTGGATTGAGGTGAAGCTAAGAGAAGGAGAAATAAGGGTGGAAGGGAAGGGGAATAGGGACATGGAACTGAAGAGGGGAGATTAGGTAGGTTAGATAGGTAGATGTGGCAGAGAAAAAGGGAGATAGACAAGATAAGAGGCCAGGCGAAGACGGACATAGGGATGGGTAGAATGGGAAGATGAGGAAGGAGAATATAGTAATATAGTGGGCATGCAGTGTCTGTAGACTGGGAGACAGTGGGAAGGGAATCGGAAGGAAATTTAAAGGGAATGGGAACATGCGGATAAAATCCTCAAATGGAGAGGGAGATGAAGGGAGGCAAAGGAGGGGGACGGGTGAGCGGATGGGTACTTAGAATATGCGAGATGTAAGCATTTTCACATATAGGAAAGCATTTGCTAATGCTAGGAAAGTGAGTTTGATGAGAGATGTTGGGAAAAGAACGAATATATGCGCATAGAGGGAAAAAGACATAGAAGAGGCAGATGGTGGCGAGGGAAAGAGGACAGAGAAGGGACTGGAGGAAGGGGGGTGTTGGGGACTGGATATGAGTGGACAATCACTTGTTCTGTCTCCATACCCCCCCCCTCCTCCTTCCCCTCTCTTCTTTGTATATCTCACTCGGCTACTTTCCTCTCTCTCCTCTCCTTCCCTTCTTCCTTGCCTCCCTCCTTCCCTCCATTCTTCCTTTCTTTCCTCAAATTTCCTTTTGACGCATACATCTATTACAGACACCGAGCTCAATGCTTTCACTTAAGATCACTCCCCAATGATCCTTCGCTCCGTGTCCCTTTTCTTTTTACTCCATCGCCCTCGTCAATAATATCGCCTAACATTTTCCCCATTTCTTTTTTCGTCCGTCTTTGTTTGTCACCCTCCACCCCTCTCTCTCTTTCTCTCCCTTTATTTATGTTCTCCATGACCTGTCCCTCCCTCCAGGTTAAAACCTTTGACGACCGAAACTGAGAAGAGGAGGTTCACTTGATAAGAACGGGAGGTACATGTCTCTGGCTACGTGCTCCTTGGAACTGGGAACGCACACCCTTCATTTGGCACTGTTGCCTTTTCGCTGCCTCCGTGCTGGATCTACTCTCCCGTGGAGAGCCAGGATTCTTTGAGTGTATCGTCCTCTTGCTGCATCAACTACCAGGCCAGGTAATATAACACTCACTTTCCCGACTCATGCCATAGGCATTGTAGCAATGTTACTCACACTCGTTGATTCACATTGATACTCACATACAGATAAAGATACACACACACTCACCCACACTCACATCACATACGCACACACATGCACTGATACTTCATACTTCCATCGCGCATGGCACAATAACACTCTTCCCATACACTGATTTCTATCTTTTTCACTGCTGCTCATTTCTTTACTTCTTCTGTTCATTTTTGTTTCTTCCCCTTCCCGAATGCTAACCTTTCGATTCAACATCCTCCTCCTCTTCGCCGCCCCCCCCCCCCTTTTTTTCTTCTATTCTCGCCCTCCGTGCATCATTCTTTCGTGATCCTCCATCTCACATATTCTTCATTGTTATTGTCATTGTCACTGTTCGCACAGGAAATCTGAGGCATCGAAGGCAGCCGAACTGAACTTCTGGAAGAAGGAGTGCGCCCCTGTGGTGGGGTGGTTGTTGGTTGCCGCCTTGATCTACGCTGCGATCATCTACTTGAAGTAACTGTCATCTGTTTCAAACGAAACCGTAGGGATTAGTAACTGTCTTATCACTCAGGGAACAGGCACCCTCCTCCGAGCCTCACTCCACCTTTCTTCTTCTCTTCGCTCCACTTCTTTCTTCCCTCTCTTCCATCTGATGAGACGAAGTGGTGGTATAACCCATTCGCATTGATCACGTCCCTTTGATTCTTACTCTCACATGTGTCTCCATGCCCTCCTACTTTATAAAACTCTTCCCTTGGTGCTGGTTTCCACACACCCTCCCCCTCCCCCTTCCTTGTTCGCTCCCTAACTTCCAGATCGCCTTCGATTCCATTGATGTTTCGAGACGCTTGTTTCTTTTTTTTTCGTTTTTTTCGAGTTGTATACTTCCCAGTTACTCTCTGAGCATTGAGCTGTATTCCTGCCCTCTCCACATGCGTCAGACGTACTTGTACACAGTTTCTTCAGTTCTTACTCTTTCCACTTTCACTCGCACTTGGTCTAGGAATTTCTGCTTATTTCTGAAAATATTTTTTTTTCTGAAAATTTCTTTTATTTCTTGAAACCGAGCTTTGTTCGTTGAGTGCTTTATAATACATTACATTACTATTTCGTATAATTCAGGTGACCGCTACTCATCATAGTTTTTCATGCTACTTATTTTCTTTCCCCCTCGCGGATTCAGTTTCTCCAGAACCTTTTATTTGATCATGTAAGCATGCGTTACTAGTGCATCTCTTCCTTGCATGTAAGTGGTTATTGCAATACTTGCATACTCTTTTTTTTTACTTCATAGCGCTAAACTCTCTCGCTCCTTCTGCCGCTCCTGTTTACAGTCCTCTTTCCTCATCCCGTTCTTTAATTTGAATTTGTACAACACGATTCGTAAGGAAGTGGACATGTTTTTGCCTCCTGTGAGAGCTGTTTTTTTTCGCAATCTACATCGCTTACTTTTTATCCCCCTCCTTCTAATTGATACTTGCTTATTTTGTTTGCTGAGTGGAATGAATAACCAAGTCCCCAATTAGGAATAAAAAACAAAAACCGTTGATTTCTCTACAAAAGAGTCGTGTTCTTTTTTTCCTCCTATCTTTGTGAAACAACAAACGTAAATCACTCCGTGTATTGAATACTTTTCCAAGTGTGGGAGTGGAGAGCGAGGTGGTGGTGAGAGAAGGTTTTGCTGGGGAAGTTGAGCGTTCCAACGAATAGCTTGCGATACCGCATTCCAAGGAAAAAACGGTTGAGTAGAGAAGTTGAGAAGGAGGAAGAGAGAGAAGCGAAGCGGGAATGTGACTCATAGAACTTTGTTTTGTTTGTTTCACTTGATATGTTTTGTTTGCACCTCTTGATTTGTTCTATGAGAGTTTTTTTTTATTTCCTTGTTCTTCGAGTAAATGTTTGCTTGCCTGTGTACCTGCGTGCCTCTCATAGTCGCATCCTTCTTTTCTAGCCTACTCTTGGTGTATATGTTTAATTTGTTTTTGTTTGTTTGCTTTGGAGGTTTTTCTCACTACACTTTCCAGTCTAAGGATGGGTTCGTATGTGCATATGGACTACCCACCTGCGTATCTTTAATTCTCCTCTCGCAATTGATTATTTGTATCAGAATTCTGAACTAGTTCGATTTTTTCATACATTATTTACAGTGTCAAGTTAATAGTGAAGATTAACTTATAAATAGATTTATAATTATAGAATACATATTAAACCCCCGTTTATTTGACTAAATCAACGGACAAAATTATTAACTTCATCGCTAATAATTAATTAGAAAAGGTCGATTTTGAGAGCAGGTCATGACCTTCAAATATTTTCACTTCAGGTTGACTCCTTGCAGTTTCGGTAAAGAGTCTTCCAGTTTAAGTAAAAATTAATTTTTTGAAAGTTTTAAAGACATTTGATAAAATATTAGCATACCTGGTACATTTAATAAAATGAACTGAATAAAATGGTGTACAGTTTTTAATTTATGTAGTTCTTTGATTGTGGTTTTTCACAATGTATTAAAATTGTTTAACGTCGATGTGCCTAACGATTAATTTTACGAAATCCCTACCACATTAAAAATTGTAATAAACATTGTTTACGGATGTTAAAATAATGAGTCTTTTAGTTTACATTTTTTCGTGATTTTAAAGCATGTATTTAGATAAACTTCTGCGGACATACTATTATGAGTTGGTTCTTTTAAATACTATTTATCGAGCACAATAATAAAAACATTCGTACAAGAGACAGTCTATAGAGATATATTAAATTTAACATCTTGTTGTGCGTATATCACGTTCTATGCTATGTCACTCTATTTGAAATACTCCTGATACCTCTATAAATATCTACCATCTAAGGTCTACCCGATCATATACAACAAACATCCTCAAAGCTTAACAGAACACTCTGCTAATCTTAACAATCTATTATATCAAATAATGTACTTAAAATACATGTTAGAAGCTAGTAATATCGTCATTTATTGACAATTCCCTATAAGTAAGATCACTAGTGAGCACGAACGCAAGGCAAGCATGTCTTTCGAGCTATATTCGAACTACTTGCCGTTCTGTGACTAGTAAGTGGATGTCAAGTATCGCCGCCGCATTCTCTGGTGAGGGCAAGAACTCCGTTAATAAAAGCCTGATGGCCGTTTGAATCGAACTCGAGATAATACGTGTTTTATTAACTGAATGACGATAATCGTCATGGCCCATTGCTTAGTCATGAGTTATTCCCATACAAACATAGTTGTACCAATGATGACCTAAAGAGATTAAGGAAATGACAAGCAATGAGAACAAAACGTCTAATAGAGAATATCATATCTAGATGTCCTTTAAAGAACATTCTAGAATATTCCGGTACATGATCCAGCAAACGTAAGTAATACAGTCGTATACAAATAGGCACGGTAGCACAATATGATGTAATAAATATCAAGCAAACACATCAATACGCGAGGGAAAGGTTCTCTCATCAGGAGACACCCGGTCGCAGCCACCTGAAGTGGAAGTATGAAGACACTCACTTGTTTTCTTCATACTACTTAACTCAACAGGGTTAGTTATGAAGGAAAAATCATAAAAACCTTCTGTTGTTCTGAATCTCAATTTGAATGTAATAGATATTTCATATAACCCAAACAAACCAGTCATAGGACACTTAGTGTTAAATATTAATACTTCTAAAAAAAAAATGAACCAAGAGAGGAAAATGTGCAACACATAGAAAAACCTCTTCCTACTCTTACCTAGGCTACAACCAATTGGGTCATAGCTCACTCTGGGAGGGATCGCTTGAGATCACTCTAACGTGACCCCACTGCTTCGAGGGAAAGCAACGTGAAAGAGCATCAGCAACTACGTTGTCTGCTGCCAGGGAGGTGCTCTACGGTGAAGTCGTATTCACTGAGGAATAGTCCCCTGCGCAGTAGCTTGGCGGAGATCTCGGGTGCAGTGTGGCAGGTATGTGACTGCCATGTTATCCGAGCGAAGAGTGAAGCTTTGGTAACGCAAGAAAGGATCCGCTTTCGTAATTGCAAATACCACTGCTTCGATCTCCTTCTCCACCGCAGCCCAAGCGATGGCAGGTCCCGAGAAGGCCTTCGAGAACACTGCAATGGGTCGTTCCGGGTTTCCTTGAGTGAGAAGAGCACCCATACCCACATTCGAGGCGTCAGTGTAGAGGAACGACGGTTGATCGGCCTTGAAGGGGAACAGCGGAACTGACATAAGAACGGTATCCTTGATGAGCTGGCACTGTGTAGATAGTTCCGGCGTCACCAACACCTTAGCAGTGTTGCGGATGGCGTTCAAGTGGAGCCATGTACTGCGCTAAGGCAGGTACAAAGGGGAGGAGATAATTCGCGAGTCCCAAGAAGCTGCGTAGTTGGTTCGCTGTCTTGGGAGTGGGCAAATCGCGAAGAGCTTGGACTTTGAGCGGGTCTATGCGTAGGGTCGAAGAGGACACGATCGCCCCTAAGCATTGAATCTCCGTCCGGTCAAATTCGCACTTGTCCGGATTGAGCTTCAGGCCTGCTTGTGTGAGTCTCTCTATCACACGAGCCGTTGTCTCAAAGTGAGAGGTGGGGTCCTGAGAAGCAATCAGGATATTGTCCACATAGATGTGGACATCGGGGATTCCGACCAGGGTGTCTTCCATTGTCTTCTGGAATACTCCTGACAAGGGTTTCAGTCCGAAAGGACTGCGAACGAAGCGGAAGTATCGCTCTCCTTGATTTTCGGTATCCCATGCCCGAATTGCCACAAAACGGCGGTGGTCCGTATGAATTGGCAACTGATGATAGGCGGAACGGAGGTCGAGCATCGTGAAGTGGAGGGACCCCAGGACACTTTGCTGCATCTCCGGGATGCTGGGGATGTTGCGGGCTTCGTCCACTAGATAGTGGTTGAGAGCTGTAGCATCCAGGCAGACTCGATGCTTCTTGACTTCTCCATTCGCCAAGTACGTGGTTACACAAGTCAGAGGGAGGGAGACCTTCACGTCTTCGCTGGAACAGCGCTCAATGACTCCTTCGCTTAACCATTGTACTATAGTATCCCGGACAACCTGCACTTGTCCTTTCTTGAGGGGATACTGACGGCGAATGATCAAGAAGCTCATCGCCTTTGAAGTGGAGGGAGAGAACGTGATCCTTGATGCACCCAATACCTGGCAGTTGGGAATTGGCTTGGATAACAGAGGTGAGACCTCTGAGCTGAGCATCACGGATCAGATCTGCAGCGGGAGGTTCCATGATTTCTTATCGGACGTGAGGGAGGGCTTCTGCTCCTACGACTTCAATATCCCATGAAGTCTGGTAAACTGTAGGAACGTTGCTGAAGGTGATTCCGAAGCGAATTTATGAGATCTGTGCCCATCAGGAAGAGGTCTTCATCGTCTTCATGGACCCAAAGCTGGAGAGAGGTGACATTCTTGCCACAATGTATCGTCACTGGTTCTTTGGTCATTCCACGCAAGTGGGTCGTGCCTTGCAGCGTTTTCACAGACAAGGGGAAGATATTATTTCAATTCCACCTTTGAGAGAAAAGCTCGCGCGATGATGGAACAGGAAGAACCAGAGTCGACAGTCGCATGGAGAGAAAGTGCAACTTCTCTTTCACTTTGATCGCCACCCACGGGGGTGGTTACCTCGGGAAGATGAGGATCTATAGGTGTCAGTTTCTCGGATATCTCTGATTCCCGGACTGAATAACTGTTAGCCTTCTTCGTAACGGTCATGGCAAGCGGTCAACCCTCTCATAATAATTACTCTGGCAGGACGAAGCTACTTGACTCAAGGGCTACTCTGACATGGTGCAACCTGCATTCGATACGTTCCGAAGATCCTCACTAATATTCGCACCTTCAAAGCCCTGCCTTCAAGCAATGAATCGAGTCTTTGACTCATGCAAATACCCTGTCCAACCAAAGGTGGGGTAAAGTTCACACTGACTGGTTCTTTACTCTTAATGGGAGCAACTGCTGGTACGTCCGAGTTCTTAGCTAATAACGCTTGAAGTAGGCCCTTGATCTCAGACTGGTAGGCTACAAATTCCTCATGGGAAACCAGCTTGGCTCTTTTGGGCTCTTCTCTGGGTCTGGAGAGTCCTCGTTCGGCTTCTTCATCCTCTGGCAACTGGTGGAGGTGGAACTTCGGCTTGTGGACTTCTGTATTGTGTTTACCCATCTATGTAACAGGATCATCGATACAGCAGATAAGTAAGTTAGCGTGGGTTATTCCAACCGACCGTGGTGAAAATTGAAATAACCCAAAATTAGTTCGATTCAACCACGGTCTCATATCAATACAATAAAAGGTAAGTAAATATGCATGCATGCACATAATTAAATGTATAACATTAGAAAAAATGTCAAGTTAATAGTAAATATTAACTTATAGAATAGGTGTCACGTATACTATGTAGATATACATGAATAAGCTTTGACAGATGATAATTATTAACGTTCTTACTGATATTCTAATCCATAGATAATTTAGATATATTATGAGTTATCTCCACAATGTATCGATATGGTTTAACTAATATATATGGGAAGTTAATGTCTCGATAACTATATCCCGACATATAAGTATAAATTAATGTACTGAACTAAGTAAAAGTGATCTTACATAAGTTAAACTTAAATTTAACCTATTCGATGTCAAAGTCGAGGATTACACTAGCCAATACATTGTCAAATACTCATATCTACATAATTATCACAAATAAATACATATATACACAAGAGAACTAGTGTAAAGAATATATAGCATGGGAATGGGGAAGTGATAGGAAACTGTCACTTAATTCCAACAACAGTATGTGCTTGAGCTGTACATTATAATGATTAATAATCTGTATCTAATTTGTGTATTTCGACCGGGGGGGGGGGGGGCTGTGTAACATCCAGTTATATGTAGAATGATTTTACATATAATTCTCATTAATTCTGAATAGGTATAATAGTCCTGAGACATATATACCTTTATTTTATGCACAGGTATATTCGCGCAAGGTATTGAGAGTAAAGTAGAGAGTTAAAAACTGTCCTTATCATTAACATGTTGTTTATTTTGATAAAGTGCGCAATAGTTGATGTTCATATAATTTTAACTATGTGATTTATTACACAATATAATCAGAATAGATAATCAACAGTTATACATTTGGTTAAATGTGTTTTTTTGATCAAGTTTTATCGCATACAATTTTCGAGGTTTGTCGAGACTTGTATTAATATCTCAAACATACAGAAGCAATCCTCGCTTACTCTTCTCGATTGTTCCACTGATTACGTATGGAGGCACGCAATCAATTGTGTATTTCTGGAGTGTTCTTTAGTGTTTTACGTACTCTGTATCGCTAGCATATATATATATAAAAATATGAATTTCCCTTATCCTAATTCTTTCAATTATATGTGTTTCATGTGATTTTTATCTACAAAGCACCTTGTTTATTAGTTCGTTAAATTGCCTTTAGTATCTGTTTTTGGACTGCTTAGTGAATACAAGTGATTTATCTGGATCTAATCCTTTCTCATAGCTTTGACATTCAACAAAATAACGTTTTTTCCGTCAAATGTCTCCTGAAAGGGGTATTGCGATGGATTTTTGCTTGGTGACAATTGGGGTGACAATTGTCAAAACATGCTGACTCTGTACTATGGAAATGAAAAATTACCGACAGGACATGACTTAATAATCATCTCGACACAAAAAAGCTCTCTCACCGGGAATCGAACCCGGGTCATCTCCGTGACAGGGAGATATACTAGCCACTATACTATAAGAGATACATATAGCAGTGTAAAATTAAAACTATGTATTAACATAACTGTAATAGAATGTAAAGAGACGCCGTCGATTAGTCTACACAAGAACAAACGAACACATTCAGTATGCTACCAATAGAACAAAATTCATTTTATTTAAATAAAGCTTTAAAGAGAGAAAGATGTTTATGAAGTCTAAGTATTATGCCAAGGAGATGCGATAAGTTTAAAATAAATAAATAAATGGGTATATTCTCCTCGATGCATGATTACTGCTATCACAAGTATTGGAGTTGCCACTATTTGAATTACAATAGATGCTATCGTCAAAAAGACCGGTATCATTTGCTTTCGCTCTTATGCCAGTGTTCCCCCCTCCTCTTTCCACTCAGACGTCGCTCTCGTTTCTCATTTACTAATGTGTATCTTGCCGCCATACTGGGTTCATTTGTTTTGTAGCGAAGACGATCAACGAGACCTATTTGTCGACTTTTGCAGACAGGTCGGGCTTAGAGATAGTGTCCATGGCGCGCTTTAGGTGCGTGAGGATGTTTTCAAGTGAGCTATCGAAGGAGAATACCTTTGAAAGTGCCTTGATCGATTTGCTCAGGCATGCTTTCTTCTTCTCTCCACGCCCTAAACTCTTCGATCAGCGTAGTGTTCCATATGCTTTCCTTGCTTGCCCCCGTCAACATCGTTAAGGAGTTCGTCTTCGTGTTGTAACGGTACACATCACCCTCGTTGACTTTGTCGACAAGATACGACAGTTTTTCTTCAATAGCTGGCAACAGGGCAACGGGGGTGACGAACGAAGGACTGTTCTCTTTGAGAAAGGGAACGAGCTCACTTTCAATGTTGATCTTAAGGCACTTAGTGATGTCATAAGACCCGTCTCTGATGACCCGAGGAACAACCACTTCGAGTTGGAGAAGTAGGATTGGTAGACCACTGTCTTTATTTTGTCAACGAAGTACTTGGAGTCTTCTAAAAGAACATTCAACACGTCGGTGTTAGAGCCTTCTTCCCGGGAAGAACTGACCAATCATGGAGGAGATGGAAGCTTGATGGAACAGTTCCCGTTGCGGCCCTGGTTCACCTCACTGCGAATTACACTATCCACTTCAGCGGCAAACATGACCTTGAGTCCTTTGGGAAACGTTCCCACGCAGAGGTTTCTGTAATGGGCGACATTGTCAACGTAGTGCTCTTAACTCCGCGAGTAAATATCGCCTTCGTCCGGAACCCAGTGTACGCAGCGAGTTGGTTTTGTCTTCAAAGCGTCTGGTCTCTCGCAGCCAGAATGAGCTGGCCTTTGTACTTCATGACGTCATAGTCCGTGTCTTTTCTATTCCCAATGTCACGGAACATTCCAGCTGTCCCTAGCACGGGGATCTTCACAGTCTCATCGAAGTCCCCCTCTTCCAGATTCCACTCGTAGTGCATCACTGTAGCGAGAAGATTTGACACAGAAGACTCACCTTCTTGCACTACTATCGACCTGAACTCTTCACTTCCTTCGCTGATGTTGACTGTGCGCAATACTGCAGTGCTGGGAACTACAAGATCACACAGATTTGAATCATCGAATTTGATGGTGTTCCTCGTCACCTGAGAATAGCAATCAACTTTGGAAATTTGCATGTGTAAATTGATAGCAACTATGCTGACTCAAACATCATTTTGTATTTTCTTTCCGAAGTAATATACACGATTCATATTATAACCATTGCTGAACGACCCATTAAAACTCTAGGAAATCCAGATTGTTAGAAAATATTTACGTCATATACTAATTCTAATATAAGTACAATCCAATATACTCAAAACACCTCTAAAATCATTTTGGAGCTCTTAACAATAACAACTGGTAAAACAAAGCATTGTTCACAGTAATAATACATAATAGATAGTAACAAAAAATCTGCTGTATATCAGAAATGGGTGCTTGGTGCAGTTGGCAGCACGTCTCGTTTGCAACGAGAAGGCCGGGGGTTCGATTCCCTCAGCATCCATTTATTTTTTCAGCTAATATAGTTTTTTTTGTGGTTTTGTATTAGGCGTGAAATTTGACAAGAGCGACGTATTATTGTCTACTCACTCTATAAATAATATTTATTAACAACAAGTCTTACTCATGAGGAAAAAAAATATAAGAAAATATTATTTTTACTACGAAAGCGTAACTTTCTGCTTCGAAAAATATACACGCGCATTCCCGCCAATTTTTTTAGCGTACGAGTTTTGTGCAGAATAAAGAACTATTCGTTTAGAGTGAGTCTTTGCATCGTGTATTATTGTTTCTATTCATCGAAATGGAAGCGGCTCTAAAAATATTGAAGGAGAAATTTGGAGTAGATGAGCTATACGCTCACCAACGAGATGCGATTCGCTCATTGATGCAAGGAGCAGATACAGTTGTGCTCGCACCAACGGGAGGAGGAAAGTCGATTTGCTATCAACTTCCTGCTTTAATGCTTGACGGATTTGCGATCATATGCTCCCCCTTGATTGCTCTCATAAAAGACCAGGTATTGTTTTGTTTTGATCATGCAGAACAAATGATGACAGATTCTCCATTTATCAGTAAATCTCAACCATCTTGAATTGCTGATCTATTGATTTACATGTTGGATAGGTCCTGTATTTAAAACAACAAGGGATCAATGCAGCGTCCATAGATTCCTCGATGCCTGCGAAAGAGAAGCGTGACATCTATGCAGAAATCGGAGGCTTCATTTCGAATCCGAAGAAAGCTATGGACCCTGCCTCCCTCAAGATGCTTTTCGTGAGTCCCGAGCTTCTCAACACAGAAGGATTCCAATCGATTCTATCGAATCTGAATGCGCGTGGAGTGATAAGTTTCTTGGCAGTGGATGAGTGCCATTGCGTGAGCCAGTGGGGACACTCATTCCGCCCCTCCTACACTCGCATCGGATACGTCAGAGATCGTGTCATCCCCAACGTCCCCTGCATTGCTCTCACAGCTACAGCGACTGAGAAGACCCTGCGCGATGTGTTGACAAGTCTCCGGTTGAAAAGGTGTCCCTCTGACGTAAGTGGACTAGCAGTCGATAAGGAGTCGGGCGTGGTGATGGTCAGGAAGAGCTACAACAGACCTAACATTAAGTACTCTGTCAGGATCACAGACTCACTCCCTCTCGTTTACCACAGTCCTGAGGGGGCGCTCTTGTCAATTGCAGATGAATCGAATAGACAAAAGGCGGCTGCCCTGATTGGGGGAATGGGTGAAGAACAAATCTTCCTCTTCGCTAGCGTGTACGAGACTGTGAGGAGGAGGAAGGGACAGAGCGGAATCATTTATTCGTTCACAAAGGAAATGGCCGAACAGGTAATGAAAGTGACACACCCCATCTCGGTCTATAGCACCCAACTAATATGTCTTTCTGTTTAGAGATCATTCTACCGTCAGCCCTCACATCATTCTTTGTGCATAAAATATACTCAAACTGCTCTTCCTTTCCCCTTCTCCCAATGCGTACTTTCCCACATATCCGTGTATGTGAGCGGAACTTACTATCTGACCGTCTTATTCAAATGCTATACATGTGATATTGTTTATTCTTTATTGTCCATTGTCTATCGCTTCATTGCCTTCTTTCGCTTTGTCTCTCATTTTTATACTTTTATGAAACATATTCGAGCGTATTCTATTTTTTTTTCCTTCCTCCTTTATATTTATTTGCTTCTAATCAATGTATGCTATTCAATTTTCTCTACTCTCTACCCCTTTAAACTACTTTTCAGGCTTCTTTCTTCCTTTTCTTCTCTCGGAGTGAAGTGCGGGTGTTATCATGCCGGACTAGGAGCGAAGGAAAGAGAATCAGTGCAGGAGAGGTGGATGAGGGGAGGGGGAGCTAAGAAGGAAGAGATTCATGCGCATGGCCAAGATAGAGATCAAGGGGATGTCAATGGTGGAAAGGAAGGAAGAAGTGACGCGAAGGAAAAGAACGAAGGGAAGGAGAAGAAGGAGAAGAAGGAGAAGGAGAAGGAGAAGGAGAAGAAGGACAAAAAGGAGAAGAAGGAGAAGAAGGAGAAGAAAGAAAAGAAGGAGAAGAGGGACGAAGAGAAGGATGGTGAAGTGAAGGAAGAAAAGAGCTGTACTGAGGAGTCAGTTAAGGAGTCGCTTGGTGAGGGAAGGAAGGAGGAGAGTGCACATGATGCATTGGACGTGATCGTGGCGACTGTGGCATTTGGAATGGGGATCAACAAAGGGAATGTAAAGTTTGTGATCCACCTCTCCCTGCCCTCACCCTTGAAGCATACTATCAAGAGAGCGGAAGGGCGGGGAGAGACGGACAGCCTGCTATTGCCATCGCGTACTACTGTCCCAAGACAATGAAGACTATGCGTTTCATCGGAGAGAAGGAGAGGGAACGAGAGATGGAGAAGCTGAGAATCTCGATGCTGGAGAAGGGGAATGAGGGAGGGGGCTTAGGGGGAAGGGGAGGGGCACATTCGGGGACTTCGAATGTGAACGGGGCAATCGATCGAGTGTCGGTAAAATATATTCATAGAGAAGACATGCTTGACCAGGTATCCTCCTACTGCCTCTCCAAGGGGTGTCGCAGGCAACAACTACTCAAGTATTTCGGAGAAGATTTCAAACACTCCCTTCACCTTCGTCCTCCTCCTCCTCATCATTTTCTTCTGTCCCATCTGGTAGTGCTGTGTCTTCCCCCTCATTGCCTTGTTGCGACCGTTGCAACCCTTCTGATCCTGAGTTCGAGACCCAACGCTTCCTATCTGCCGAGCAGCAGTCGCTCGTAGACACTCTCTCCAGACTCAGCAGGGGAAAGAGGCCCTTCTCCGTTGTTGATGAGGTCTCCGAAGGTGGACATCCAGGAGCGAAAGGGGGATACGCCAGGGGACGAGTGGGGTATGGAGGGGGGAGACGAAGATCCCTTCTTTGACGAGGATGCTCCCTCTACTCCATCTAAGCAACCCAAAATTATGGACGCAATCTTCGAAGGGTGCAGAGATGGAGGGTCTGTGCACCTGGTGAACAATGGGAAGATCTTTAACTCGTCGGAAGTCAACTCCATTGGAGAGATGAAGTGGGCGCAGAACGACAGAAAAACTTCCAAGGAGTTCATCGTCGAACAGAAACTCAAAAATCTCATTGGCAAGGCTAATAGCTCGGGGTCAGGGAGTCAACGGAGCACTTCCAGTAATTCCCAAACGGCCAGCGGTGCACACACACAGTCGAACGGTGTTCTATCAAACGAAGAGAAAAAAGGCTCGTTGCTCAGGCGTTGCTCAAACCTAAAATAGCTTCGAACAGCAGCACCTCTGACGCACAACGCGCAACAAAAACGAATGAAACCCATGCACATGGACACAACAAACGATCTTCTGAACAGTCGAAGAGGTATTTATCGAGCCAAATTACGGATACTTTAATCGAACTCGAAAAGCTTCATGACGAAAGGGAAAAGAAAAATCCCTAAGGGATATGCTTCTTAAGCGTTAGCTATCTATGCTTTGTGATCATTTTACTCTGAAATAAATTATACCCTTCAAAGAATACCCCCAATATACCTAACTGATTATTTTATACAATTTTTTTGCTCCATGCAGAGTAAATTGTGTTCTTTCACCAATTTTTCTGTTGTCCTCGTGCACGCGTTCATATTTCTTGTACAGGAAAGTCAAATTTTTTTTGACTATACGAAGAACTATAGTTCCACCTGAAAATTATCTAGGTTTTGGTCATGGACAGGGATACATTAACTGCCACGCTACTTAGCATGGGGTTCTCTCCTCAATTAATCGAAAGAGCTGTCACTGTAAGTTATATTTTGTAGTAAAAACTTGAGTCTTGATGACACACGACTGAGACTTACACTTTTTTCTGTTGTCTATATTTGATAGAACGTAGATATGAACTCTCCAAGCGTTATAGAACAGGCATGCGACTACATACTTTCACTTCAGAGTGTAATTAACTCTGATATTAGAGCTCCTAACCAAGGAAATATGAATGCCGGAAGCATACTTAATAACATGGATGGCGTGGTAGATTTTGTTGCAATGCAAGCCATTCGACCGGGTTTTCTAGATGAAGAAGACGATGGATTTAGAGACGACGGTTTAAGTTCAGATGATGATGATGATGATGATGAGGATGAAGATGACATTGATAATAACTCTCTTTTCTTTGAACGGAATCTGAATGGCCTTCAAAATTTTCTATTAAGGATGGGGGACCAGGGTTTTCCGAACTTGCGAGACATGCCGGTGCTGGGAAATATGTTCCCCTTCAGTGTCATGGACCTTCACAGACTCAGTGAACTTCTTGCAGAGGACAGTTTGTCATTGACTGACGCTGACAAGGATCAGTATGATAAGCTTGGAGTGGGACATGAGTTCTTCAGAGGCAAGCGCACAGATGATATGTATTCGTTGTCAGGAGATGGAGCCGAAATTTTCTCTATTTTGGGAATCACTAAAGCAATCAAGAAGAAACCCGGGTCTAAAAGGTGCGGGAAGGATTGGAAGTGGTCAAAAACAGTGCAGAAGGAGAAAAGGCCTAGTGTGGACATTTCAGTTCCTTCCGTTTACAGGAAACAAATGGAGCTAGAACTCAAGACGAGAAAAAAGAAGGAAGAAGAACAAATCCGCACAGGAAATAATATCAATGGCACGCAGATGATTAGGACGGAGAGGGTGAACAGTGGAAACAGAATGAACAACAGTGACAAGGAGGAGAAGGCTACCGAAAGACAAAACCAGAAGCTAGAGGACTCACTTTTTTCTCTAATGTGGTCCGTGCAGTGCGCAGCAGAATCAACTGTCCCCGAGAAAAAGTCCTATCAAGTGTGGACCAGGGAGATAGCTAGAGAGAATTATAGCGGACGAGGAAGTGCTGGGGCCCCGGCCAACTCCCCCAGAACGATCCTATCTCCGTTCAGAAGAAGCGTCAAGGTGGAAACAAAGAACCAAGCAACGGATTGGTTATATCTGAAGACGCCGAGGCCAATGGAACAGGAGTGCCGGGGTCTTGCGCAAGTGAGAAGACAGGTCCCATTGCGAGGATGCCATCTGGTAGAAAGAAGGCTGAAGAGCTTCCGACTCCACTTGCAAACCCTCCCCCTCGCCCTATGTACTTCTTCCCCAACACCTGCGCTCGACTGGCCAAATCTATTGGGAAACACGAAAATTGCCCCCGTTCGGACAATCCCAACGCTTTCCCCTTCTCCTTCTGTCCTCTATCTACTTCCACCGTCGTGGACCCCAGCGCTGGGATATCCATGAATCTGCCTCTGATCAGAGATGCCTTGGCGCACCACGTAAGATGGCATGCATACAACTTGGCTCCTCCTTCCTCTGTTCCTCGCTGTGCGAGGTGTTCTCCTTGCACAGCAGCCAATAAGCCCTGCCAGTCTTGTTCGACGTGTGAGAAGTGTTTCTTTTGTAATGAGGTAACGCACAACTTCCTCAAGTCGTTGATCAGACGGTCTAGAGTTAACCTATGGTGCGGATGTGCAATGCAGCCCTCGCCCTTCATCCTAGATTTCCCCATAGACATACCTCTTTCCGTCGCCAAACTCATCATAAGATGCGCAGAAACGCTTTTCTTACTCAGCAGAAGACACAGAGCATTGATCGCATCCTCCTCCATCCCCTATCTCTCAGGAACCGCTCTCACTTTCCTGCTTCCTCCTCCGCTCCACCCTCCCACTGACGTGTCACCATTTTCCAGCCTCAGTTCGTCTTCCTCTGGCTCGTTTGCACCTCCTTCAGTTGCCTCAGACACTTCCCCTTCTTTCTCCACCAAGGATCTCCCCACTCTTTTTCCTCCGCTACCTTCCCTTTCTGTCCTCAGTCACCCGCACCCAGCGACCGACCTCACCAGGCCACGCCATCCGTTCATCCCATTTCCCCTGATTCAGCTGGGACTGGTATTGCAAGCACTTTCACGTCTTCTTCAAAGTCTCACCGCTCTGTGTTGCCAATCCCTCCCATTCGTCTACCGAAAGGACCCAGCTCCTGCTCTAACCTCTGCGAAAACCCCTCGAAGCACATGCTGTCTGAAAACTGTACTTGCTTTGGAGAGCAGTGGTCTTCATTGGGAGCCAGACTCTTCTGCTCTTGTAGCAAATGTTTGCCTCTGAAGGGACGTGACGTACCGACTTTCTTCACTGATCGAATCGAAAAGAGCGCTCCTTGTGTGTTCTTTTCTAATAGTCCCTATACGATGGAGAGGATCAGACAGAAACATATGAAGGAGAGTGGTCTACCTATCACTGCTGCTGATCAACAGAGACTCAAAATTGCAAAGGGACTAGCCTACAAACAGAATGACCGTATGGGAAGGGATGCATCGTTCAACGGCAACATCGAAAACCAGCCCGGAGAGGATGAAGATTTGGGAGAATGTCTTCCATTGTCAGGAGTTGAGGTCAGTCTGCTCTACCTCATTAGAAGATTGAAGGGAGCAGCGAGGAGGAGGCAGCGCTTGCTGAATCCTCGTTTGAGAGTAACAGATGCGTCGTCCGGCTCTTCGCTCACTTTGGGAGATGAGCGCAAGGCGATCCCAGTGAAGGACTGGCTCAAGAAGAGGGTATGCACTGTCCATCAATACACAGAGATCAGAGGAGAGGGGTCTCAAACACATGTCCACTTCCCTTCGCCCATCAGATATGCTGGAAATATGAAGGGGGAGGAGAAGGAAGGGGCCAATGTGAGATTCGAGGACCAAGATTCCGACGATGAATGGGATGAAGAGGTGGAGTTCCCTAAGGGAGTGGTTGTCAAGAAAGATGGAGAGACTAGCGTCAACGCTCGCAACGCTAAGGCAAGCGGGGAGAGCTCCACAATGCGAGCGAAGGAAATTCAATGTGGCTGAGGGAAGATGTGATTGACTCACGTATCTCGAATGATCCCCTCAGGGCATCGCACTCATCCTCCTCCTCCGTGTATGCATCTCCCTCTCCTCTACATCCGTCTTCTTCCTTATCTCCATATGAGCCTCCAGGAATACTACCTCAACATGAACAACCTCAATCAGTCCATCCGATCTCCTCCTATCCCTTGCATTCCTCGTATTTTCCTTCGTCTTCAGCTCTCTATTTATCATCATCTTCCCCTCTCTCTTCTTCATCCCCTCTCTCTTCTTCTTCCCCTCTCTCTTCTTCTTCCCCTTTCTCTTCTTCTCCTCTCTCTTCTTCTCCCCCCTCTCCTCATCTTCCCTCTTTCCTCATCTTCCTCTCTCTCTTCCTCTTCCTCTTTATCTTCCTCTTCATCCCTCGCCTCTTCCTCTTACTCATCCATCCCCTCTTCTGCTTTCTTACCCAACGCGAACGTGCCTTCTGTTGATGAGACCTTGTCGATGTCATCGTTTGTGTCTCCCCTTTATTTTTCAGACATGAATGACTTCTCCTGCAACCCCCTCCTCTTCGATGCACAAGCTCAGTCTGCGATGCAAAAGGTCTCTTACTTGTCCTATATCTCAACAATCCTTGTGCCCCGACTTGAGCTCATCAAGACAGCTTTTGACAGCATCCCCTCCTCTCCCGACTCGTGTTGCCTCTGCTTTGAGCGTCCTTCTTCTACGATCCTCGTTCCTTGTGGACACAAGACCTTCTGCAGCCTCTGCATCAGCCAGATGAAGAACAAGTCTATGTGCTCTTTCTATGAATGCCCTCTTTGCAGAACTCCTGTGACCGGAATCTCATGTGTTATTATTGGATCAGGAGACCACAGACCTTCCACTTCTCGCGCAGACATTCATTTCAACAAAGCTGAAGATAAGGCCGAAGAGAATGTGGCAGCCTCCTGCCGAGCCAACACCAAGCAGGATACTAACATCAAGGGCATCGTATCTCACTGCCTTAACTTCCTGATCGACTTGTCTAATCAGTTCGTGAACGAAGAGTACGAAGCTTGCGCTGCTAACATAGAGGCAGCTGCTCCCAAGAGAAGAAGTTATGCTACCCACACAGCCAAGAGGAGGAGGCTTGCCGCATCACAAAATCCCCCTCGCAACAACCCTAACTAAATGAAAGGTAAAGGAGAGGGTGTTGTTTTGGTCATCGGCCCTTCCCTTACACCTCCATTATATATATCCATGGATATATCGCAATGTTCGTTCGATCGTGCAGGCGCATTATTTAATCATATGTGCTCATGCACACATTCTTTTTCACATTCTCTATAACTGGGCGACTTGCAAAGAGTGCGGTTTACGCACACTTTTTCATTTAATTTATTGTCGTCTTGTCACAATTCTTGTCTACTGTACTTGCATGCTATCTCATCCAATCCCTGCATATGCGTCTCGTTTTACTAATCATGTTTTAAATCATAGCTTTGATCTTATGGGTACTTCTAGTCGTACGACTCTTACGTTGTTTTGTCTTTGCCACCGCGTACTGTTTTCTATCTCCGGTTTCTCACTTTTTACCTGTATTTGCCAATAAACAAAATGTTCATGTTACACTATCCCGAATATATATTTTTTAATTACATGTTGTATATGACTTACAATGTGGCAGATGTTTCGCTTTAGCAGCCCCAATTGAGAAATGATCTTATCGTACATGTATACATATGCTATCTTTAGTGTGCGTACATTTACTGATGGTAAAATACTCTTTACAAAAAAGTAACAAACACTTGTTCACTGGAATTAACCTCCAACTACAGGCTACACTGCAACCACTCATTCTTGCGTTTGATTAAAAATCGATCCTGGGGTTGCTTTTCTTTTCCGTCAAAGATTCAACTAAAACTATGGAACTACATGTGTAACAATATTGCCCTCAACAATACAAAACATTGAGAATGGAAAGAGCTAAACAAGTCGCTAGAAAGAAGGAAATACACTAAGGAATAGAGCTAAACAAGTCGCTAGAAAGAAGGAAATACACTAAGGAATAGAGCTAAACAAGTCGCTAGAAAGAAGGAAATACACTAAGGAATAGAGCTAAACAAGTCGCTAGAAAGAAGGAAATACACTAAGGAATAGAGCTAAACAAGTCGCTAGAAAGAAGGAAATACACTAAGGAATAGAGCTAAGCAGACGGCTAGAGAAAATAAAAATAGACAACTGTAGGCACTGTGCACGGTGATTTTGATACTGATAAAAAGATAGCACAATGCAAGCGCCACCGAACACAACGCTTAAATGGTTCAAATATATATTTTGAACACGATATCATAGACTCCCCCTCTGAATGCAGGTGAAGAGGTATATGGGGTGCTCGAAATGATCAAGAATAACTGAGAAGTACGTCGATAGATACTAGACGAATAAAATACACTGAGTGTGAAACAGATAGGCGAGGGCTTCAAGGAAATAAATCTCTCTTCGGCGCTAGAGACAACGAGCATAACCAGACAAAATGACCAGCATTCACTTGCGGTTGAGCGCTTCAGCGGACGTTTGTTTACTTTGTGGTTTTACTTTGTGTCTCTGGGTCTACTGGCTCGTCTCTTTCCAGTATTTCAGGGAGACATATCGAGGATGTGAGAAAACCTAGCGCAAATCTCCTCTTCTTCCTGCTTCGAAATATCTTCCTTTATATTAAACAAACGCAAGATCTCCTCAGGCTCAAGGTCTGTCGATACGTATACACGTACACATAGCATATATTTATATTTATATTTATATATATACACACACGTACGAATACACATACACATACACATACACGAACACATACAGTATAAGTTAGTGCTGTGCAAACAGAAGACACGAACATGAACAAGGAAAGAACGCTCCTCATCGCTCGCTCTTCATGTCGTTCACTAATCAACTCTTCTGTTTACTTTACGTCTCTCCTGTTCACTTCCCACAATCTTCACTTTTCCTCTTCCCGTTTCTCCCTCCCCCTTCACTTCTATCGTCTTCTCCTCACTTTTCATCTATCATATCATATTTCCTTTTCATTCTTTTCACAAATTGTCATTCTTTTTCCTTCCACCTTGACTTTTCTATTTTTTCTCAATTCACTCTTCTTCATGGCTCTAGGCTTCTCTAACAACTCTTCATCCCCCTCACCCCTCTCACCCTCCTCATCGCCCTCTCCTCCCCAATTTCACCCTCCATCCCTCTTCTCATCTTTTTAGCTACTCACATAGTATGCAATATATATATACATGTTTGAGAATCCCTCTCGTTTTCCTTCCTTCCTTCTTCTTTCATTCTTTCACCTTCTTCCCCCCCCCCCTTTCATCTCTATTCCCTCTCACTCATACCTCTACACCCCAACCCCATCGCACTTCTTGGCTACTCCATCCCCCTTTGCCTATGAACATGCCCACCGTTTCTTTTGGCCAAGATCTAAGATGCACACACCAATCTCGTCCCACTCCCATTCCCATTCCCACTCCCACTCCCATTCTCATTCTCCCTCCTCCTCATTCCCCGCTCAAACCACTCTCGTTTCTCTTCCCTCCTCTCCTATCTCCCTTTCCTATTCTACAACTCTTGAGAAACAACAACGCTGACATACCTTTCACCATCATCGCCAGCTTAGCGAGCAGGAGTTCGTGGAGAGAGGTGATGTCATAGTAGTTGGAGACAAAGATCATCCTCATCATCATGAAGTGCGTCATATCGCAGAACTCTGCGTCCCATGACCCCACTAGCTCATGCAGTTCGAAGCTATTCAGAGGGTGAGGAATGGGTGCGGGAGGGTAGATTACGTGGTACTCCATGAACGTCACAATGTGGTCCAACAGGTCGTCATCCACCTCCTCCATCTTGTATTCATCGACAGATGCGTCTGCACAAGACAATCAGATGGATCATACACATAGAGTCACGTCAAGAGAGAGTAAGCATTGACCGAAGCGCAATATTACTTCGAATAACCCCAATGCGATACAAGTTCGAATAACAAACCGAAGTCTTTACATGACTACAACCCACATCAATGCATACAATGAATAACGACCAAATGCCATTTTAGAGCAGTAGGTTTAGATGAGAAAATTAACGGTTTGTGTCGAGTCTTACCTCCCTCTACAGCTACCTTCAAGACGTGGGAAAGTTTGGCAGCTGCTCTCGTGATGGGAATCTCCTCCCCGTCTCAGACACCAGGTAAATTATGTCCTTTGTGTAATCATAAAAGTTAATCGTCGTGTTGTCAGGCATTTCCCCGGTCCTGATCCTAGGCTCCGCATATTCAAACTCTTTGACAAGATCAGTCGACTTCAAGGAAGACATGTTCTTCTCCAATAGAAAAAAAACCGAACATATGTGAAAGTATTGCAAAGAAGTTTTTAGAGTGATTAGAAAGAGGCAAAATAAATGAATTTGAACCCCACTATATCATCTGGTATTTAATATCGCACTCACAGCATGAATGAACGTAACATGATGAGCAAATCTTGACTGATAAAGACAAACAAAAAAAAACCCAACCAAAGAGATGAATGAAGTCAATTCATTAAATACAGCGTGTAAAAGCAAAGATACAAATGCGAAAAACACCAATTTAAGCGCGTTAATTCAGCACATCGTAATAGTATGTTGGATAGGTATGTTGTAAATGGCTATTTTCTTGCTTTTGAGATGTATGGAAAAAAACGGAGGGAAAAGAGGAAAAAATCGAGGTACTTGGAGCTACATTGTGTTTGTCGTAGTTTGCATACATATTCCAATATAAGTAGGACTTAGCACGGCGCGAATACCATGACATACATTTGAGTGGATGTAATTCCCAGTGGAGGATAATGATCAATAATTTGAAAGATAAAGCCCAGAGTATTCGTTAAATTGTTACAGATTGTTTATTTTACTGAGAATATAAAAAATACAAAAAAACATGATGCAATTTACTAACGTGTTTACATGAAGTTAACCTGAGTCACGAACAAATACATATTTGCATGTGTATTTGTAACTTTGGCATACTAGGCTACGGAAATGATTGTTCACATTTCCGCAATAGAAACATGAACCGCCTTATGAGAAAAAGTGTCACTTTACGAACAGAGTAGACACTTTTTAAGTGCATGAACCACATCTTCAAGTATACATGATACAATTCTTTATCATGTACTGATAATTCACAAGTTTTAACAGCATTCTCTGAATCTAAATACAAATACAAATTACATGTACGTGAACTTGCTCTCATCTCATAAGAAACATTTTCACTGGGGCCAATACAATTAAAGGGGCAAATACATGCTGGCGTATATGTGGTATATATATTATGTCTTATAAATGCATATATGCTAATTGTGAGATGTTTTAATCATCCTAGAGTCAATAGCTGCTGATGGACAATGTTTTTTTTTAAAAAAATCGAAATGCAATGAGTTAAATAAACGATGAGGTGAGTATTTTTTTTTAAATTAGCGGGCACATATATAGCATAGTGTGCATTGTAAACTAGTTAAATTATCAGCCTATATCTAAAGCTGACACTTAACTATACAGAAAACCGACTTTTTTTTAGTCACAAATATCTTATTTTTTGCGTATGTAATTTGGAACCTAATACAATACTGAAGCAAAGAGTGTTGAATAGGTCCGTCTGCATTGTTATATTGTTCAAGACTGACTCAATGTAAAAGTTTTATATGATAGTCACACATAACTTACATAGCTATAAGAAAGGGCTAAATTGCATTTTGAAAACCAGAAATTTTTCTGGCAGAAAAAAAAAATTGAGTCTTCACTTTTTTTTTCGAAGATATTTTGTCCAAGTGGAAAACAAATTTAAATACGGTATTATTGCACTAAATCAAAAGTTTGCAAATTATTCAACGCATTGGTTTACATTATTTAAGAACTAAATTTGTTTGTTTTTTCGTTACATCTTTGTTTTAAGTATACTTTATAGCGTATTGTTCAGATTTCTCCATTATTATTACTACTAAAATACCTCAAACGAGACGTGTATATTTAAATTATTCTAGTATGAGTGGGTGGAAAATCATCTTGAACTATCACTTTATTGGATACAATCCGTAAAATTCTTCGAATATATGTTTTTTAGTTGAATTTATACCCACTCATAAATCAATTAATGATGAATATTAAACTCCTTGTTTTGTATCTTGACCGTGGGATTTCAGCGCGTAATCAGGAGCTCTCTTCAGCATATACGTTTCTCTAGTTGGAAATACATCCCTGACTGGACGTACATACAAGCGAGACTTTAAATATTTACTATGATATTTAAGGATCCTTTACTAGAGCCTTACTACTTTACAAAAAAGGTGAGTTTTCCTCCTGAATCTCAAATAGTTCACACAGCCGCTTATTTAGAATATTCATTTTCCTATGCGAGTAAACGACAATGTAATATGATACGAGTTAGGGTTTGCTTTTTTGTAGTATCTTAGTGTTTAAAATGAACGTATAATACTTACATATTAACATTTGTGCTTGATTTTCCTACCTTCCTTATCCCTCTCCTGAAGGTGTTTGAGGACTCTATAGAATGTTTCTTCGAGTGGATTGAGGACACCAATGGAAGGATCAGCCCAGAAGACTCGTTAGACGTGCAGGTATGTGGGTGGTTTGGTTGTATGGAGAGGTGTCTCATCGTTTGTGGATATATAGTTGACTGATGTTTCACTTCCTCCTTTTTTCCTGCTTGCTCGTATTTGATATACATCTTTTATCCTTCGACTCGGGTGCTGCGCCATTCTTTGTACATGAATGTTATTTTTGATATGTGCATTGCTTGATTCACGTGTTGTGTATGATAATATACGGTTGATGATGGTTGTTACGTGTACTTCTCCCCATTTGTACTTCCCGTTTGCTGCTACTTCCCCCTCAAAATTCAGAGGAGGGTTGTGAGGGGGTTGGTTTGTTATGTGGTATCGTCCTCCAACATCATCCCTCTTCTTTCCGTCTTCCCGAATCAGCTTACACATAACTCCTTTCCAACACAGCAAGTACCTTTATCACACCCTTGTGATGCGTCCCTCCTTTCCTCGTCCTCCCCTGTTCCCCCAGCTCCTCCCTCAGTCTGCTCTCTCTCCACTTCGGAGGCCTCCTGTTCCCCTCTCCCGTATGAAAGATCTTCACCAAAAGTGCCAAACTGAGTGTTCGCACAAGGTGAAAGAGAGTGATGAGAGTCGAGCGGACGAAGAGAGGAGGAGGAGTGGCTATACTTGGTTTTTTCTCAGCTATCGTCTAATAAGAGTAGGGAAAGAAGAGAAAGAGAAGAGAAAGGGGCAGGAGAGGAGACAGGGGAAGGAAAAGTGGGTACCTCTCTCCCCACTGAGTTATTTAGAGTCGGTGGGGAGAGGGTGCTTCTCCTCTCCCCAGCACTCACACGTTCTTGGCGGAGTGGGTGGGGGAGGTGGCAAGAGAAGCGGTGCCCTGCCTTTGCCCTGTGCAGCTGAATAATTTCCTTTCCCTCTTGTCTTGGCTCAGGTCTAGCATCGTAAGTCCACCTGTCTCGATTGATTTTCCCCTCTCGAATTCTCCACACCTCCATCCTCCATCCGTCTCTATCTCTCCCAACCCTATATCCCCGCCACCTGTCACCCGTTGTCTGTCAACTATTATCTAACCCATGCCCCTGTCTGTGCTCACTTGCTTCCATCTGTTTATATTTACCCCACCCGTTTCTTTTCTTACTTCTTTCGTTCCTATCCGTGCCTGCCTATGTCGTCATGACCTTTCTCTTCGTTTCTTATCTGTTTTTCTGTGCGTCTCTTTCATATTTCTGCTCTC
This sequence comes from Drosophila quasianomalipes, assembly GCA_035043665.1. Taxonomy (NCBI): domain Eukaryota; kingdom Metazoa; phylum Arthropoda; class Insecta; order Diptera; family Drosophilidae; genus Drosophila; species Drosophila quasianomalipes. Next base: position 32,319 of record JAWNMU010000603.1, on the reverse strand, counting down.
TTCTAACACTAAATATTATCTTATTTCATTTCCCTTCTATCTATGTACAACGGCGTCTATGCCCTTTCTTCTCTTCCTCCTCCTCTTTCTTCCACTGCTTCCGCTTACCTCTTTTTGCCGGATGTAGGCCCGTTTCGAAGTGTGGCCTCCCTCTTCATGTCTCTCCGTCATCTGTCCTCACCTCTGTTCCATCCCATGTACGCCAGCAATGCCTTCTACCGAGCGCAGCGAATAAGGATAGAGCGAGAACAACGGGAGACGCTAGGCAGAGCGAAGAAAACGAACACAAGCAAAGGGGCAGGAGATCGTGCGAAGATAGAGGATAAAGAAGGAGATGAGGCAGAGGAGGAGAACGAGGAGCGGATGCGGAAGGAGAGAGAGAAGATGAGGAGGAGAGAAGGGGGATGAGGAAGGTAGGGTGTGGTACCGCAGTGATCTCTCGATGGTGTACATAGGGTTTGTTTGGATGTATGTGGGGTCGGTGGGGAAGACCAAATGGGTCTCGGGAGTACAGAGGTGGGCGACAGAGGCTGAAGGGGGGCAGGAAAGGGGGAAACCCAAAAGGAGATAGAGAGCAACGTAGAGAGGAGGGGGAAACGAGTCAAGCAGAAAACAGAGAGGAAAGGGAGAAGGAAGATCTCTTCGTCCCTCCTTCTCTTCTCCTCGTTGCGTTAGGAGAAATCCAAGCATACACAAACTACAACACACAACAACAACAACAACAACAACAACAGCAACAACAACAACAACAACAACAACAGCAACAACAACAACAACAACAACAACCAAACCCCCCAACGAGCGTGTCTGATGTTTCCGTTGTACCTGCACCAGCTAGCCTTTCCCTCTCTCCCCTGGGCAGTTGTCCCTCTCCCTCTCCCGCGAGTGAATTCTCATGTTCCGAATGCTCTCTTCCTCTTTTAGACGACCGCGATTGGCCCCACTTCCTCTCCTCCGTCGTGGCGCTCCCTGCCTCAGTCTTCTACCAGTTCAGCTCCTCTGCTCATCAGTCTTGCTCCCCTCCCCTACTTCTCCTGACTCCTCTTCTTACTCTTCTCCCTTTTGCTCCCTTGACCACTCTTCTCTCTGCACATATTCCTCCCTCACGAGGTGTTTTTCGTGCGTGCCTATCCCTGCACCCAATCCCTCTTCTTCCTCTTCCTCCTCTTCTTCCTCTTGCTCCCCTCTTCCCCCTCTTCCCCCTCATCCTCTCCCCCTGTTTCCTCCCCATGCGGAGTGTGTACCCGCCGCCGTGTTCCTCTTTCTCTGTGGAAAGGGTTGGTACGTGCGATAGTTACTCGACCCTCAAGTACCTCCGTATTCTTACGTCCAGCTCGTAACAGAGGTACGTATAATGTGTAGCATGATCTCATCACTCACGAATCTCTCCGGCACTCGTCCTCTGATATTGACTTCATTACCGATTTGCAGCCCTTGATGTTGTATATATATCCAAGAACCTCCCTAACCACTCACTCTTTGCCTACTCACCTCCATCCCTCCTTCCTCCCCTCACTCCTCACCCTTTGCGAATCCATTCTTCGTCCTTTCATCACACGTATCACTGCCCACCAATCGCTTTCTGGTCTTTCTAAACGCTAACTCTCCTCCCCTCCCTACTTTTCTAAATAACATGTATGATCTCCATATTTTTCTTCATCTCCCTCTCTTTGCCTTTCGTTCTCTTTCTTTCCCTTTGTGCCCCCTTCTTTCCTTTTCTCTCTCTCTTCTTCATCCTGATCCCGTTCTTTTTATCCGTAGATTTTGTTTCGCTTTCCCTTGGGCCCTATTCTTTTAGGCAGAGACGGTGCTCGACTATTTCAATCCATAATGAAGACAGTAACGTTTTCTTTCGTTCAGTCCGCTTTGTTTGCTACCCCTTCTCCCCTGGTTTTTTCTTCTCGTATACGTAGTGGTTGCAAAAGAAGACTACTCTTCATCGCGTTCAACTCGGACTCACTCATAGGAAAGAAAGACGAAGAGAGGGAGGGGGAGGCAAATGGGAGCAGAGGGAAAAAAGGGGAGGTGGAGAGAGAGGGGGTGGAGATAGGTGGGTGTGAAGGAGGAAATGTAGGGAACATGGAAGAGGAGAAAGAGAAAGATGGAATGCAAGGGGGGCAGGAGCGGGATACGGAAAGAGAGAAGAGGAAGGAGAGAGAGAGAGTGAGGAAGGAGAGAGAAGCAAGAGAGGCGATGAGGCGGGCGGATAGAAGGGAGAGAGAGATTGTGCTGGAGAGAAAGATAAAGGAGGCTTCTGTGTGTTCGTTGTTAGACGTGTGCTCTTACGGAGAAAACACAAGGAGATCTTTGCTCTCCCTTCTCTTTAGGAAGGACAAGGGCCGAAGAACAGAGGCGAAGGAAGGGGAAGAGAGGGAGGAGGAGGCAGGAAGGGAGCTAGCAGAAGGGAGAAAGAGAAGAGAGAGCGACAGGAGAGGAGGAGAGGGGGAAGGAGGAGAAGAGAAAGAAAAAAGAGAGGGAAGGGAGAAGACGAAAAGAACGAAGGAGGGGAAGTGAGGAGAGACGAAGAAGGAGTGAAGGGTGAATCAATAGATGAGGGGCAATTGAAACACAATGAGAACATGAGAGGACGCGAGAGAAAGAGAAGGACCGAGGGAGGGAGAGACTGGAAAAAGGAGGGGAAGGTGGAGAAGAAGAGGGAAAGAACAAGAGTGGGAGGACAGAGAAAGCCAGGCGAGAGGAGGGAGTGGGGTCGGTTCATCATCGAACAAGATTAGAAGGCTGTTGGAGAGAGATGACGAATCGAGTGAAAGGAAAGTGAGAGGGAGTCAAAAGGGAATCAGACGGATCGAAGGAGTAGGAAACACGACAGAGAAAGAGAAAGAGGAAGAGAAAGAGGAAAAGGAAGAGGAAAAGGAAGAGGAAAAGGAAGAGGAAAAGAAGAGGAAGAGGAAAAGGAAGAGGAAGAGGAAAAGGAAGAGGAAGAGAAAGAGGAAGAGAAAGAGGAAAAGGATAAGAGAGAGAGAGAAATAGAGGAAGAGATAGGGAAAGGAAAGAAGAAGAGAAAGAGAAAGAAAAACAGAAGGAAAATGAAAGGTTTTAGAAGAGGAGGAGAGGAAGGGTGAAAGAGAGAAACGAGAAGAAGAGGACGATGGAAGAAGAGCTAGAGGCGGATGACGAGGAGTACTTCAGCGACTACTCTCTCTCTAGAATCACTCACTTCCTCGTTCTATCTCTCAAACGGCGATACACTCCCTCCCTCTCTCCTCTCTCCCCGTCCCCCTCCCTCTTCCCTGTACTCTGATTCGCCCCCCATTCTCTCCCCCCCCTGTTCCCACTCCTCCCCTCCCTTTGCTTGCTCCCATATCTTTCTCGAATCCTCCCTCTCCTTCCTCTCGATCGTCTCCTTCCTCTCGCTCCTCCTCTTCCTCCTCATCGTTTTCCTCCTCCTCGTCCTGCTCTTCATCCTCCTCTCCACCGCTCTCTTCTTCATTGGCTCTCCCGCTTTCCTCATTATCTCTAACAGCGGTGAAGAGAGAGAAGAGGAATGCGAAGAAAGGAGGAGAAAGAGGTGAGGGTACAAGTACAAGTACGAGTACAAGTACAAGGGAAGGAGAAAGAGGAGAAGGCGAAGGAGAAGGAGAAGGGAGAGGAGGGAGCGGAGGAGCAAAAAGACAAATACTATCTACTCCCTCGTCCCCATCTTTATCATCCTTCCCATCCTCCTCTTCTTCCACTCCCTTCTCTTCCTCTCGCTCATCTTCCTCTATTCCCCCTTCTTTCTCTCGCGTCCGCACCCTCCTTCGTCTCTCTCTCCCACCTCCCTCCCCTCCTCTTCGCTCCTCCTTCTCACTCTCCTCGACTGAACATCAACAATAAAATGACTAGGAGCACTGATACGAGAAACCGCCCTCGCTCTCCCCTGTCCACTTCATTTTCTGCTTCATCTTCCTCTTCATCCTCCTCCTCCTCCTCCTCCTCCTCCTCCTCCTCCTCCTCCTCCTCCTCCTCCTCCTCTGCCTTTGCTTCTGGATCTGTGTTACTTCGCCTATGCCATGCTCAAGTGTCTAGGGACCTCGTCTGTCCCTCTGTACACCCTTCCCTTGTCGAAAGAGCTCTCTCTATCATCCCCTTCCCTTTCCCTTTGCCCTCGCAACCACCTACCTCCTCCTCTCACTCTTCCTTTGCAACGGAAAAGAAACAAGCTAGGGCACCCAATAAGAAGGAAGGGAAGGGGGGCAAGAGGCGAACCATGACAGAAAAAGGACTGAAGATGAAGAGAAGGAGAGGGAGCAAGTGAAGGGCGAAGACGAGAGGGAGGAGGAAGCATATAGGGAAAGAGGTGAGCAGGGCAAACAAGGAAAAAAAACAAGTCATCAGAAGTACTCTTCCTCGTCCTTCTCGTCATACTCATCCTCCTCATCCTCTCTGTCCCTCCTCCTCCCTCTCTCCCTCATCCTCATCCTCGTCTTTTTGCACTGGCTCTCCTCTCCTCCTTCCTCTCTTCCCTCTCGTCCCTTTCTTGTGCATCAGAAGTGGATGCAGTCGCAGTTGAGGAAGGAGAGAGAGAGGAACAGCAAACAATGGGAGAAGGAAGGGAGGGGGAGAAGGGAACGACAAAGAAAGAAAGGGAAGAGGAGAGAGCTCGTGCGCTATGTCTTCTGATTCTCCCTCTTCTCCTTCTTCTCCCTCCTCTACCTCTTGTTCGGCATCATCTCCTACTCCTCCATCCGCATCTCCCACCGCTTCGTCCCCCTATGGCTCTCCCCACGCTCATGCTCTGACCTGTAAGACGATGCTAGAAGTGTTGCTCTTCATAGATACTCCACTATCCCTCCTCCTTCTTCGCACGTCTCCACTCTTCCTCAGAGACCTTGCCCTCTCTCTCTTCCTCCGCCGCCCTTGCCTCCTCTCGTCGTCCCCCTCGCTCTCCCTCTCGCTCCCCCTTCCCTCCCTCGTCGACCTCTCTAGGGCCCTCTCTCACCCTCTCTTCCCCCACCTCCTTTCTCATATTTCCTCGTCTTTCCTCTCATCTCCTCTTCTGTTCCCACCCTTCACTCCTTCTCACTCATCCCCTGGCGCATCATCGCTCTCATCATCATCCTTATCCTCATCCTCCTCCTCCTCATCCTCCTCCTCATCCCCCCTCCTTTAAGGCGTCTCCGCTCGTTTGGACTCCGGAAATCTCCTTCTCCCCTTCTCCTCCCTCCGTCTCTTCGACCCCCCTTTCCTCCCTTTCCTCTTTCTCTTCCTCCCTGTCCTCCCCCTCCTCTCCTTTTCATTCCCATCCATCTCTTTCCTCCCTCCTTTCCCCTATTGTGTTTGATTGTGTGCCTCGAATACCACTATCTTCATCCTCTTCTTCTTCCTCTTCCTCTCCCTCATCCTCATCCTCTTCCTCTTCCTCTTCCTCCTCGTCTTTCTACCCCTCTCCCTCTCCCTCTCGCTCTCCCCCCCCTCCGTCTCCTCTTATGTCGACTCCCCTTCTTCCGAATCCTTATCATCTTCTGCCTCTTGCCACTCATCCTGCTCTCACTCTTCCTCCATCTCTCTTTCCCTGTCTTCCCCTTCCTCCTCCCCATCGCTCCTTCCCTTTTCTTCCTACGACTCATTCCTCCCCCTCCTCCACCCCCATCAAATACACTCATCCGGATCATTTTCCCCTCTCCTCTCCCAATCGATCCACTCCCTCTCCCACTCCCTATCCCTTACATCTCCTCCCTCTCCCCCTCCTCGTCATCCTCTCCTTTTGCCTCCTCTCGCCTCACCGCTTCTTCCCCTCCCTCTCTCTCTCCTTCTGATGTTTTGAAAATAGAATCATGCATACTCTCTATCGAAATGAATAAGAGAGAAGAGTGTTCATGCAGGTTCATTTCAAAAAGAAAGAGAAACACATGATTTCTCCTGATATTTGCCAACCCAATTCAAGTTGTCTGTGCCAACTGAAAAGGGATAGGCCAGAGGATATATCTCTCAAATTGAGAAAACTCGACCTGGACGTGTCGTTTGTTATGAAAGTATTAGAATACGTGAACTATGAGATAGAAGAGGGGTGGGGTGCGGAAGGGAGCAGGAAAGGGAAGAGGGGAAAGAGGAGCGAAGGGAGGGTAGAAAGGCAGATTAAGAGACATGGATCACTCTCTCTACCCCACTCTTCCTTCCTCCTTTCCCATCCGTGCAATCCATTCGTCTTCCTCCGCCATATCATCTGTTCTACTTTCATCGATCTTTCTCTCTTCCCTCTCCTCTTTCCTCTTCCGGTGGTTTTCGGGACCCTTCTCCTTCTCCCTCCTCCTCCATTTCCCCTTGTCCCTTCTATCCTCTTTAGTTCTTCCTCTCTCCTCTTCACTGCCTTTCCTTTCCTCTTCCTTCCTCCAGTCCTCCGTGTACGACATCGTTTACGGCAACTACCTCTGTCCACTATCTTCTTCATTTAAATCCATTTCCACGATTTTTCTCAATTTGAATGGAAGGTCTAGCCGAGGACATATTGATCAGTCGATCAAATCGAGAAGTATGGGTGGGGATAGTGAGGAAAGAGAAAGGAATGAGGAGGAGAGAGAGGGAGAAGAGGAGGAGGGGGAAGAGCGAAGAGAAGGAAAAGAAGGAGAAAAAGAAAGAGAAAAAGAGGGAGAAAGAGAAGGAGAAAGAGAAGGAAAAAGAGAAGAAGGAGAAAAAGAAGGAGAAAGAGAAGCGGTGCCTAATTCCCATGCCCTCTCCCACTCCCTTTCCTCTCCCTCTCTTTCTCCCTTGGACTTGAGCGTGGGCTTTATTTGCCTTCGACCTCTCTGTGAACTGATCATCTCAATAATCGAATACAATACCTCGCACTCTCCCTCCGCCTCTCTCTCCCCCTCTGCCAGCCCCTCATTCGCCTCCTCTTTCTCTGCCTCTCCCTCTGCCTCTCCCTCTACATCTCCCTCCACATCTCCCTCACTCTTGGCCCTTAATGCGGACAGAGGCTTCTTTTTCTTCGGAAAGAAAGCGATAGAGTTTTTATTTCACTATCCATTTGCTCTGGCTGACTCTTCTCTAGGGCCCAAACCTCTCCCGTCTTCTTTCCCTTCCCCCTCCCCCTTCCCCTCTTCTTCCCTTCGCCCTTCTGCCCCTCATCCTCCTTCTCCCGCCTTTGGCCCCAAATCCTCTCCCCCAATGCCCATCTTCCTCTTCTTCCTCCTCCTGCTCTCCCTCCTTTCGCTCCCGAGAGAGCAAGGCTTTCTCTGTGAGTGTGTTTTCAGTCTTCAAAGTGATGGAGAGAGGAAATATGAACGCACTCCTGGCCCACCAGAGAAACCGAAACAGAAGGGTGATGCTGGCTCAAGGGGGAAGGGAGGGAGAAGGAATGGGCCAAAGAGATACGGGAAGGGGAGGGGGAGAGGAGAGGATGGAGGTCTTCCGACGCAACCCCATCCTTCCTCAACTCCTTTCTGTTCAGAGTATCTTTCTCTCGGCTGTGATGGAGTATGCAACGTGGAGACTAACTGGATCGTGTCCTCGCTTGTTCTTGAGAGTAGGAAGAGGATGGTGATGCTGGCTGAGAGAGAGAAAGGAGGGGAAAGTCAAAGCGAAACGGAGAAGGAAAAAGAGAAAGAGAACGGAGGAAAAAGCGTAGCAAGTGCACCCCCTCTTATTTCCTGTTCTTACCCTTCTCTTTCCTTCCTCGCCTCCGCTCTTCTCCTTCCCCCCGCCGTCCTCCCTATCCTAGCTTCCGACTTACAGATACATATACTCTTCGTCCTCTCCCTCTCGCCCCCTCTCGTCCTCCTTCCCCTCCTCTCTCTCCCTCCCCTCACTTCCCCATTCTTTTACGTCAGACTCGATTCCTCATCTCTCTCTGTCCTCTTCTTCTTACTCTGGTTCTTCTTCCTCATCCCCTCACTCTCTCCCCTTCCCACCCCTTCCCTCTTCCCTCTCTGACTTGTTTTTTTTCGTTTTTAACAAGACTCCTCTCCACCTTCCCTCTTCTCCGCCCTCTCTCCTTCTCTCACCCCCTCCCCCTTTTCTCTCACTCTTCTCTTCCTCCTACCTCTCTCCTCCCTCTCCCGCCCTCTTTCTCCAGGTCCTTCCCACCCCTCCTTCTCCCTCTCCTTCGTTCCTTCCTCCCTCTCTTCATCATCGTATACCTCCTTCCTGCTTCCCTCCTCCTCCTCCTCCTCCTCCTCCTCTTCTTCTTCTTCTTCTTCTTCTTCTTCCTCCTCCACCTCTAATTGCACTTCTCCTCTTCCCTCCCCGTCTCTATCTTACTCCTCAATTGACCCTCCCCCTTCTTTCTCCCTCTACTCCCCCTCCGTCTCCCCCTCCCCTCCTCCCTTTTCCTCTGTATCCTCCCTCCCAGTGATATTTATTTCGAACCTTTATCTCCCCCTTCACCCCTCATCCCCTCCCTCCTTCTCCCCTCCTCTTCCGGGTCCTCTTCTGCCACAGACGCTCTCTCTTCTTCTTCCTCTTCCTCTTCCTCTTCCTCTTCCTCATCCGCATCCTCCTCGCATCTTTTACCCTTCCCTTCTTCTACACCCTTGCTTCCTTCACCTCCATCTTCCCCTCTCCCTCTCGCCCACATGCCACCTCCCCTCCCCCACTTGCTATAGTAGCCCCTTCCCCCGCCCCTCTTCTTCCTCTGTTCCACCAGCCTCACCTCCTCTCTCTCACCTCCTCTCTTCAGTGCGAATTCATCTTCCTCTCTTCGCTCCTCCTGTCCTCTCCTCTCCCTATTTCTACATTTCCCCACCTCCCTCTTTCCTCTCTACTGCGGAGATACTCCTCCATCCGCCAGTCTCTTCCCCTTTCCCCCGCTCTCTCTGCCCCCTCCCACCCCCACTTCTCCTACCTTTCATACGGAAGGCAAGGGGGGGATGGGAGGTATATAATTAAAGGGAGAGGAAAAGGAGAGGGGAAGAGAGCGGAGCTAGAAGGGAGAGTAGGAAAGGCGGAGAAAAGGAGAAGGGAAGAAGAGGCAAGTGCGATATCAGATGAAGCGGAGGAGGACAGGGCTAGGGTAAGAGACGAGGAAGAAACAGTCAGAGGTGAAGAAGGACTCTTCGTGCAAACGCAAGAGAAAGAGAAGATCGAGAGAGGAGGGAAGCGAGAGACGGAGTTGGAGAGGGAGAGAGGGAGGGGAGGAAGAGGGAGGCAGGAAGGAGAGAGAGAGAGGTAGGGAGGGGACGAGGGAGCAGTCGTGTTTGAGCGTTGCGCAGAGTTCGAAAAAGGAATCCTCTGAAGCATTAATGTCTCTTGTTGACAATTTAGAGGCCCTGGTGCTGCAATCCCTGCACTCCTTCTATTCACATGTTCTAAGTTCAGTCTCTGTCTATCATAGGGAAGTCGAGGGGGAAAGGCAGAGGCAGAGAGCAGAGGGAGAGAGAGAGAGAGAGGGAGAGGGAGAGGGAAAGGGAGAGGAATAGTGATAGAGAAAGGGAGATGGGAATGATGAGAGAAAAAGAAAAGGAGAGAGAGATAGAAATGAAGGGAGGGAAAGAGAGAGAGAAAGAGAGAGAGGAGGAGAGAGAGAAAGAGAGAGAGAGAGAGTGCAGAGACATAAGAACAGCATCGTTGATGTGCATAGAGATATTATCTACGGCAGTGGGGATTCCCCTCCCTCTCCCTCTCCCTCCCCCTAGTCTCTCCTCTCTTCCCGATTCCTCCTCGCCTCTTCCCTCTCTTGTCTCATACTTCTTTTCCTCACTCTTCCTCCCCTCCTACTCCTCCTCTATCTCTTCTTTCCAAGGGCAAAGGGCATTTGAGGCGATGAGGACAGAAGAACAGACAAGAAATGAAAGGGAAAGAGATAGAGAAAGGGAGAGAGAGAAGGACAGGGAGAGAGAAGGGAAGGCCAGGGAAAGGGAGAGGGAGAAACAGAAGGAAAAGGAAAGGGTCAGAGAGAAGGAGAAAGAGAAGGAGAAAGAAAGGGAAAGAGAGAGACATAGAGAGAAGGGTAAGATGGAGGGGAGAGAAGAGGAGACGTCAGCGTCTTCTATATATATAGCTCGTGATTCACTAGGTGAAAGAGGGAGGGAGGTGAAGGGCGCAGACGAGAGAGAAAGAGAGGGAGACGCACAGGAGAGAAGTGGGAGGGAGAAGAGAGGAAGCGGGGAGCAGAGCGGAAAGGACGGAGAGAGAAAGGGAGTGGAAGAGGGAGGAATGGAGGAATCACAAGCCAAGAAGACCGATGAGGATTCCTCCCCTTCTCCTCCTTCGTCTTCTACCCCTCCTTCCTCCTCCTCGTCCTCGTCGTCCTCGTCGTCCTCACCCCCTTCTTCCTCTCACCCTTCCTCTTTCTCCTTCTCCTCATCTCCTTGGCCTCTCCCCCCTCCTTTTTGGAAATGAGATTGCACCTTGAAAATATCTGGGTCCCCTTGTTCTCTAAACTTAAAATAGACACAAAGAAAGCGTTTGAGGACGTGTCGACCACACTCTCCTCCATCGCACTGCACTCGATCTCTCGCCTCAATACGTCTCCCTCTCCTCTCCCCCTTCCTCGCCACTCTCTCTACCCTCTTCAGCGTACGAAGAAAGGAGGGAAGAGGGGGGGAGGAAGCATGCAAAAGAATACGAGAAGGCGAGAGAGGAGAGTACATGGGAAGATGACAAGGAGGGGATAGAGAGCGAAGAGGAAGAAGAGGGAGAGGGAGAGGGAGAGGGAGAGGGGGAAACAGACGATACGGTAGTCGAAGGAGTCGATAGTGTAGGGTGGATGCGTGGTGTTGATAGCGTCTCACCTGAATTCGAGTGCTTGTGTGACCAGTGGGAAGGGATTGTGGGCAAGGGGAAGGGGAAGGGGAAGGGGAGTGGGAGTGGGAGTGGGATGATACGTATTTTCAACTCTCTCGCATCCATCAGATCGCCCCACTCCCTCCCCTCCTCTCCTCTTCTCTCTGTCATCAAATATCAAAAGAAGACGAAATCAAGAAGGAAGGAGGGGAAGGGAGGCGAATGGGGAGAGGTAGAGTCAGGTGGGAAGACACTGACGGAGGAAGAGGAAGAGGAAGAGAAAGAGAAAGAGAAAGAGAGAGGGACGTTTATGGTAGAGGACGTACAATGCGAAGAAGAGGATAAAGGAGAAGACAAAGAAGAGGAAGATGAAGAGAAAGAAGAAGTAGAAGAGGAAGAAGAGGAAGAAGAGGAAGGGGAAGAGGAAGAGGAAGAGGAGAAAGAGGAGTGCGCTTTTGTTCAATCTGAAGTTCCCCTTGTTCTTACTACGCTTTTCGACTGGGCCTCTTCCTCTTCCTCCTCCTCTTCCTTCTCCTTCTCTTCCACCTCATCCGCTTCCTCCTCCTCTTCGCCTTTTTCTGGATTCTCACATGTCATTGTGCCCACCCTTCTTTCCCCCCTTCCCTCTCCTTTCCCTTTCCCTCCTCCTCCTCCTCCCCTTCCCCTTCCCCTTCAGCATCCTCTCCCTCCTGTCCCCACTCCTGTCCTTCTTTTCAGAGTATTTCTTTTGGAATGCTTTCTTCCTCCTCTCCCCTGTCCTATCGCCCGTCCTTCGCCTCCTCTTCCCTCTTACGTTCTTGGGTTCTGGCCTTAATCTTTTCTCTCGTCCCTCTTCTCTCTCCCTTCCTCATCATCTACTCTTCTCTTTCCATTCTCTCTCTGCCCCCTAGGATTGTTTCTTCTGCCTCCTCTGCTCTTATAAGAACATGTCAAATTGAGAAGAAACAATTTCAAAATGAGAATTCGAGGAAAAAGAAAGACGAGAGTAGGGTGGGGAAAGAGAGAGTGAAGGCGGAGAGAGAGAGGGAGAGGGCGGAGAGAGAGAGGGAGAGGGCGGAGAGAGAGAGGGAGAGGGCGGAGAGAGGGAGGGAGAGGGCGGAGAGGGGGAGCTCGGGGAATACAATGTGTTCTCCTTTTTCAGTTGCAAGTCTTGCCCAGAGCTTTCTTTGCCGTCACTCTCCTCTATCTTCTTCCCTCCCCTCCTCCCACCCCCTCAGTCCTACTTCTTCTGTCCTCCTCTCTCTCTCAAACTCACATTATGTGCAAGCTCACACAAGCACACACACAAACACGGGTGCTCTTTCTTCTTCCCCCGCCCCCCTTCTGCGCACACCCATAATGACCCTCGGCCCACCCCTTCGACTTCCGCCCCCCTTCCATTTCCCCCTCCCCTTCGACTTCTCTTTCTTCTTTCCCTTGTCCCTCTCCCCTTCCCCTGATTTGCGCAGAAAGAGAGAGAAAGACAGAGGCTCTTCTTTCTCTCATACTTCGCACCCACCTTTCTTCCCTCTTTTGTGCGCACCTCCTGTCTCTCTTCCATCGCACGTACGCCTTGTCTGACCCTTTGCTCCCACCCATCCCGTCTATCTCCCAATCCTCCTCCTTCTCTCCTTCCTCTCTCTTCTCCCCCTCTCCCCCTCCCCTCTCTCTCCCTCCCCTTTGTCCCCAGTCTCCCCTCAGTCTGCAAACGCCCTCTCTTCATTCCACTCTGTCCCTCTCTCTCCCGCGCTCTCATCCTCCCTTTCATCTCCCTCTCTCTCATCTGCATCCTCCCTCTCTTCCTCTCCATCCCTCTTCTCCCCCTCCCTTCCTCCTTATCTCTTTCATATCCTTCCCTTCTTTCGTCTATCTCTCTCTCTTGCGACGCTTTGGACTCTATCTCTTCCCTTCCCCCCTCGTTCTTCCTCTCGCCTTCCCCCTCCTCTTCCTTCCCTTCCCCCTCCTCGTTTTCATCTTCTCTATCTTCTTCCTCTTCCTCCTCATCCCCATCCACTTCAACCTCTCCCTTCCTTTCAATCTCTTCCTCTTCCTCTTCTTCTTCCTCTCCCTCTCCCTCTCTCCCTTCCTCTTTCTCCCCTTCCTCTTCCTCTCCCTCCGCTTACTCTTGCGATCCATTGACCACAATATCCTCTTCCTCTTCCTCTCCCTCTTCCTCTTCTCCCTTCTCCTACCTCTCAGCCGCACTCTCTTCGGCTTCCTCTTCCTCCTCTTCTTCATCCGTTCCTACGGTATCACCTCCTTTCCCCCAGATATTTTCCTCTATTCTTTCAGTCCTTCTCTCTTCTCCTCTTCTTTCATTCCTCCGCCTCCCAGCTTCCTCCTCCTTCCTCTCCTCCTCTTTCCCTTCTTTCTTTTCCTCTTTCCTTTCCTCGTCCCCCAACCTCCCCCCTCCCCTTGCTGCACTCCTCGACTCTTTCTTCCCTTTGCCTCCTCCTCAACCACCTACAATCGTCTGTCTCTGACTCAGTCATATCTGCCTCTTATTTGAACTTTCCTCTCTCTCTCTGCTTCCTTCCTCGCTTCCTTTCGCTTGTCCCTCTTCTTCTTCCTCTTCCTCTTCGTCTTCCTCTTCCTCTTCCTCTCCCTCTTCCTCTCCCTCTTCCTCTCCCTCTCCCTCTTTCCCCCTCTCGTTAGCTCCCCTGTTTCTCTTCGACTCTACGCCTTCCTCCACTCTTTCTCTCATTTCATCAAACAAGCCTTGTTCGTGTTCCTCTTCGTCTTCCAACTCGATTCCCCCTTCTCCTTCTCTTTGCCCACCCCCTTCCTCTTCTGCTTCCCCTTCCCCCTCCCCTTCCCCCTCCCCTTCCCCCTCCCTTTCCCCTCTCCTTCCCCATGCATTTGCAGCATATTGACCCCGTGCAGAGCAGAAGTAGAAGGCCACGCTGCTCACATGGGGTCAGAAAGGGGTCTGTGGAGGCATCCATCCTAACCCTATTCTCGGATGGAATGGAGCTGGTGTCCTCTCTCTCGCACGTACAGTCTTCGTGCTATTGTCCTTTTACGCCGTCACTCCACTCTTCTCCTTTCCTCTCTTCCTCCTCCTCTTCCTCCTCCTCTTCCTCCTCCTCTTCCTCCTCTGCATCATCTTCCTCTCCATTCCCTTCCACCCCTACGGCACTCGCATCTTCCGCCACGGCCTCCTCTTCCTCTCCCTCTATATCCGTCACTTCTCCTTTTCCCTTTCTTTCTTCTTGCGTCCCTTCCCTTTCATCCCTCTCTCCCTCAATCATAGTTACCCCTCTCTCTTCCTCCCACCTCCCTCTCTCTTCTTCTTCCCTTCCCCATACGCTCTCTCCTCTCACTTCCTCTTCCTCCAACATCCAGTCAAACCAATCTTCTTCTCCTTCATCTTCTTCCCCTTTTTCCTCTTCTTTTTTTGTGACATCCACTACTTCCACTCCTTCTTCCCTCTCCTCCTCCTCAACGTCTTCATCCTCCTCTTCTTCTGTTCCTTCCTCTTTCTCTTCCCCTTCCTCTTCCTCCTCGTCTTCGTCTTCGTCCTCCTCCTCTTCCTCCTCTATGGTGAATACCCCAATGACTAGATTTCAAAAAAAAAGAAAGAAGAGGCCTATAAAATCACAACTATTCAGTTATTGGAATCCCACACGCACACTCCCTACCTCCCTCCCTCCTTCCCTCCGCCCTCCTGTTCCTCTTTCTCCTTTTCTTTCCACTTCTCGTTGTCCCTTCTCGCCCATCTCCCTTTCTCCCCCTCCTCCCTCCTCCACTTCCTCCTCCTCTGACTCTCCAAACATTTCTTCCCCCTCTCCTTCTCTTCCTCCGCCGATTCTTCCTACATATACCACCCTTTCCCCCCGGCACTCTCCTCCTACTCCCTCCCTCCTCCCTTCCCCTCCGTCTTCCCCTCTACTTGTTCACGCTTCGGGGTGAGAGAAAAAGGGAGTGGACAGGAAACAAACAGAGAGGAATGGGAAAGGAAGAGGGAAGGAAGAGCCAGGGAAAGCGAGAGAAGAGAGACGGAGGGAGAAGGAAGGGAGAAGGGCTGGGCTGAGAAGGGAGGGAGGGAGAGGGGCTGAGAGAAGAAGAGCGGTGTTGGTCGGTCATTCACAGGATGAGTATAGCAGAGGAGCGGGGAAAGGGGAGGCTCAAACAGGATATGGATCCTCCTTGTCTTCCTCCTCTTCATCCGTCGGGTGCCTCCCCCTCGGCCTCTCTCTCTTCTCCTCTCTCCTCTCCTCCATATCTCCCTCCTTAGCCTCTCTCTCCCCCTTTTGCCCCGTCCCTCTCCATCAGAATTCTCTCCTCCCTCCATCTTCCTCTCCCGTCTCCCTTTCCCATTCGTCCGCATCCACCCTCCCCTTCCACTCCTCCCCCAATTCCCTTTCCCCTTGCAAATCGTCTCTCCTCGTTCCCTCGCTCTCTTTCCGTTCTGTTCTAAAGAGAAACACTTCCCTCTTGCTGCTAGCAGTGGAGGAAGAGATGATGAGACTGAGAGGGAGCGGAAGGGGAGGGAGCGAGAGGGAGAGGCAGAGGGAGAGGGAGGAGAGAGCGAGGTTAAGGAAATGGACGAGATCTTTATTCTCAATCATATTTCCTTCTCAGAAGCAAAGGATGGAGAGAATGAAGCAGAGGCCAGCGATGGGGAAGGAGAGAAGAGGGGCGGGAGAAGAGAGGGAAAATGCAGAGAATAAGAGCTTCGCTATGAATAAGTGTCACTGTTATGCGTGCGAGATCCTTCCCCCTCCCCTTCCCCTTGGTCTCCGTATCTCCCTCCTACTCTAGCTTTCTCCCAAAGGATATAGAGAAAGCGAAGGCGTTCTACTCGCAGGCCCAGGCTCACATCTCTCTCTGCCTCCAACTACACCCCCACCTGCTCCTTCACTCGGAATTCAGGTCCGATTTGACCGACGACACCTCCCCCTTCTCCACCACCACTTTCTAGCTCAGTCCTTGTCACACTCTCTGTCTCCTAATGGGAATCACCAACATTTGATGCAGATGAGACTACAACAACAACAGCAGCAACAACAGCAGATGTTGGCCTTCGGTCAGTCAAGCACAGGAAGTGGAGAAGGAGGGGTGGGAGGAGGAGTGGGAATATCGAGGCAGACTGAACAAGGGGCAATCTCCTCATCCTCTTCTTTTCCTTCCGATCATCTCACTAGTTACCTTGATGCCTTCCCCTCTTCTGAAGAGGAAGCGGGAAGAAGGGCAGAGGGAAGGGAAAGAGGAGGGGAAAGAAGAGGAGAAAGGGCAGACCTATCTAGCGTGTTGACATCTATCGCCCCGGTGAGAGAGGCGATTGAAGAGGGGAGGAGGAGGAGGACGAAGAGGAAGAGGAGGAGGCAGAGGAGGAGGAAAATACAGGGAAGGATGAGGGAGAAGGATGAGGAGGGGTAAGGGAGGGAAAGAACGAAAGCATTAGAGAGGAAAGTGGGCAGAGGAAGAGAAGCAGGAACGAGGAAAAAGGACTAGGACTAGGACAGATAGCGATTGGAGGAGGAAAGAAAGGGAAGGGAAAGCGGGGGAAGGAAACAGAGAAGGAGAATGAGAGGCGGGATAGTGGGGGAGAGACGGGAGGGGGCAAGAGGGTAAAGGGAGAACAGTGGACATCGACGCAAGAGAGGTTTACTCATGTAGGAGGAGGAGGAGGAGGAGGAGGAGAAAAGGATTTTACTTCACCTTCAATGCATCTGTCCTCGTCTTCGTTGTCTTCTGTTCCATCCTCTCTCTTCTCTTCTTCCTTCCCTTCTTCTTTGCCTTCTTCTCTTCCTTCCTCTGTCTCTCTACCCCCTCCCTTCCCCTGCCACATCTTCTTCCACCTCCCCTCTCCTTTCTTCCTCTAAGTCTCCCCTTCGCTCTTCGAACTCTCCCACTCTTTCCCACCTCTTACCTTCTCTCACGTTTCCTCTTCCGCTTTCCCTCTCATCTTCTCTCGCCACATCCTCTCCCTCTTCCCTCTTCCTCCCTCTCCCAAATTTCTTCCTCTTCATCATCTTCCCCCTCCTCTTCCCTTCTCTCCTCGAAGTCCCCCTTCCTCGCCTCCCCCTTCTCCAGATCTCCCTCATCGAAGCCCTATATTTCTTCTCTTCCTAATGCCTCCCTCCCTCTCCTCCCTTCCTCTTCCGCTTTCCTCCCTCCCATACCCCTTTCCTCCCCTCCCTCCCACTCTCTCTCCTCACACCCACCCTCTACCTCTCTTCCACATCCTTACCCTACAGTTCACTCATCTCCTTTCTCTTCCTCCTCCTTTTCCTTCACCCTTCCTTCTTCCTCTTCTTCTTCCTCTTCCTCTTCCTCTTCCTCCTCCTCCACCTCCTTCTTCTTCTTCCTCTTCTTCTCTTACCCTTCATCTTCTTCTCATTCCTCCTCTCTGCTCTCCCCACCCCCGCCCTCGCTTCATCTCTCTTCCCTACCGCCTCCTCTCTCATTCTTGATGACACAGAGTGCTATGGTCTACCCTCCTCTCTTCATCTCCTCTTCTTCCTCCTCATCTTCTTCCTCATCTTCTCCATCCTCTTCTTCTTCTTCCACTTCCACCCCCGTCTCCTCTACTGCACATCTCTCTTCCTCTCTCCCTCTCGCTCCATGTCTCCCGTTTCTTCTTCTTACATCTCATCTTCTTCGTCCTCCTCCGCTTCCTCCGCCTCCTCTACGCCCCCTCCTCGTCCCTTCCCTCATTTCCTCCTCGCTCGACGTCTCCCCCTAGAGCGTCTGTACTTCCCCTTTCCATACGTTCCCCATTCCTCTGTCCCTTCTCTGTTCCCTCATGGCCTCCCTGAGTCCTCCGTTCACCCCTTCCCCTCCATCCCTACTCCCGCCCCCTCTTTATTGCCGGCATCTACCCCTCCCTCCCTCCCTCTCCACTTCCCATTCCTCCCTCTCTCTCTTTCATGCAAACGCTCTCCCCCGCCCCTTCTCCTCTTTCTCTCTCGACGTTCCCCTTCCCATCCCACCCTATTTCCCTGCCCTCTAGTGCTTCCTTCCACGCCCCCGTCCTCCCACTCCCCTCTCCTCGGTCTCCCTGTTCATCATGTTCCAAAATCAGACATAAAGATATTCGCCTGAGGACATCAGATGGATGAGCGGAAAGCCGAAGTGAGGGGCCGGAAAGGAAGGAAAGGCCGAAAGAGCTGGGGGAGAGACGGGACGAAAGGGGAGAACCTGAGTGGGAGATACATTCCCAAGCAGAGGCTGGCAGCCAGAGCTGGAATGGGATTGCAGGAGGAGCAGGGGAGCAGCAGTAGGGGAAAGAGCAGTAGGGGCAGGGAGTAGGGCGAGTAGGAGCCGGAGCAGTAGCAGGAGTCTCCATAGAGGGAGCCCTCTTCCTCGGCTCCCTGCCTCTCAGCATCTGAGCAGACCCCTCTCTCTTCTGCAGGTGGGTCGCCTATTCCTCCGGCACTTAACACCAGCCGAGTATGGTTCACGCGATGGGCATGGGATCAAACACACATACACTGAATTCTCATGTGGTGAGTGGGGCATATGCGCAGGGCGCACTCTCAGTCAATGAGAGAGCATCAACGTGAGTGGACGTGCTCCCACCGGCGCGGCGAGCACTCAACGGGGAGACACCCTCTAGGGAATGGATCATGTCCATTCCACGCACTTCACCCCGCGTTCTCCTTCAGGGCTCAGTCTCAGTCGCACAGCCCTGCGCCTCAACAACCCCTAGGACCCTGCCTCTCCCCTCCCCTCCCAACCACACATCACATGCATGGGACGCGCCGCCCAGCAACCCCTCTTATCTGCTTAGCTCCTCACTCTCACTGCCCCTGCCTCGCTCTCCACCACTTAGTCTCCCCCTCACAACCCCAGGCTGAATAACTGAGTTCCTAGCATTCGTCTGCATCTCAGCTTCATTTCATTTCTTATCGTCAACTGTCGCCTGTAACTGTATTTTCGTCCATATTTATCGTTTTGCTGACTTTTCTGTTTTGTTTTCGTTTTGCATTTGGTTCTTACGTATTTGCTCCGTTTCATTTTACCTTATCTCAGCCTCGTCATACATGTAGTTCACTCTTGTCATACCGCCCTCTGAGCCGGACACATCCTTGGTTTCCGGCACATGCTTCCTCATTCAAATGTGTCTCTATTTGTACCTGATCATCCTACATATACGTACGTGCAGAGTGGTATGAAGAGTGTGCTACATATACATGATTTTTTCGTGGAGCCAGGGCGTGAGGAGAGTGTGATTCACACCAGCACCAAGTCCACTCCCGGGCTGAACTGGGCTTGTCTGTATTTCAAATTGAAAACGCCAGTGTGCTTTTCTTTTCTTTTATGAGATCTTTGCTTCGTGAGGCTAAGCGTTCACATAGTGCGTGCCTTATTTGCCAAAAGCCATTGAGTTTAAAATATGTTAGCTCCCATTCTCTCCCCTGTTAACTCGGAAAACTCTTTCAAGAGTTCCTTCCTCTTGCTGGGTCGTATGCCATGTCCCATGTCTCTCAGAATGAGGATGCGAAGGATTCATTATTTGTGCTGACCCCCGTCAGCTTGAAACGTCTTTCTCTCTGCCTGAATGAAACTTTCTCTTTCTTATGTGTTTGCCGATCTTCATCGTAAACAAAGCACCTTGGAACGTGAAGTTTGTATAATATGGATGTACGTACTCATCGAGTCTCAAGCTCTTAATTCTCCAGACTAATGGTATGGTTCTTTTGTATTTTCTCTGAGCTATGGTATGATTTGAAGGCAAAAAACGAGTGTAACAATCAGACAGCATGAAGAGATGTTTAAGTCCAATTAAAAGCTTAAGGTTATTAAAAAGTTTCTGATGAAACAAAAAAAACCACTGTCCCTGTGCATCGCATGACTCGATGGCAACATAGCAGCCGTGGTCCGCTTCAGCGTGTAATTAGTGATATACCAATCTCGATCCGCAAGGTGAAATGGAGGGACTCCAGAACACTTAGTTGAAGCTTTTGATATCCCGAATATTGTGAACTGTATCCACAAGCTAACTGCTGAGAAACGTAGCGTCCAAGCACCCATGTGATCGCTGTGTTTCTTGGCGTCCCCACTCAATGTATACGTAGATGCTGGTGAGGGGCACGGCTGCATCGACTTTATTACCGTTGTACCACGCGATGACCGTCCCATGAATCCTCTGCCGAGTGGTCTCATGAACAAACTCGTCACCTTTTCAAAGAATTACATCCTTATAATCAGGGAGGTCAAGCGTCCTTGAAGTTAAAGAGGGCTGGGACGTGTGCAAGAGTCATCGATGAGGTCCGCAGGGATGGCCCAAGACTGTTTGACGGAATGGTTAAGAGCTTCTGTGATGATGGCACCTATGTCCATGAAGTCATCAGAAACAACTCTTGATCGTCGTCACAGACCTAGGCATGGATGGATGTGGAGTCCACACCGTAATAGGTACAAATTTCTTGGCAGTTCCTAAAGGCTAGTAAGAGGGAGATGATCTCCTACCTTATTGATCAACATGTTGCTGAGATCTATGAGGCTTAAAGGAACAACCAAGAAACATTTTTTGTATCCCCCCTCGGTAGGAACTCTACTTCGGATGCGCCTGATAGAAGTACATGCATATTGTCAGGCTTACGAGGGTGAGGAGATCGAAGATCTAAATGAACTGGTTGTATTAGCTGAAAGAATGATGAAAGACCCAGAAACTGAAAGTACTGTAATGAAGCTGCAGCTACGAATTTTAGACAGACTGGTTAAGATTCATGACTGCGCGTGGATGCCATTGATGCAAAGGGTCAAGGTACCTCCTTTAAGGGTCAAAGTGGCCTCCTTTAATACAGGACCTAGAGAAAAATGAAAAATCTAGCTTTACATTCGTTTCTCCCTTGATCTTCATAAGATTGCTGTTTAGTGCCTCATTCGTATGCAGATGTGTATTATGGCAAATGTATGAATTGGATATATGTGAAGACTCATTATGATGCGTTTGATCTTTTGAGCTAAATATGTTATTTCTCGAGTAATATTTGACAACGAAAAAAAATTACTCTATTATGAAAAAGTACAAACAAAAACGAAATTAATAAAGTTCGAAAGATATACACACAAACAGTGAGTCAAGACATGAGGGAATGATGTGCGTGTATTGATGCATATGTGATGAGCAGCAATTGTGAGCAATATTGTCTCTTTTGTGGTTTCTTTTCTCTAATGCTTCCAGGGATATTCAATGGAGAGTCCCGACAGTTTAATTGAGTTTTGTTGTCAGAAAAAGTCGCAGTACAAATACTGGGTGTTGACAAGGGAGCAACGAATGCGGAGATAAAGAAAGGGATATAAAAAACAGGCGTTGCTGGTGCATCCTGATAGGTGTTCGAATCCGAACGCAGGGAAGGCGTTCATCAAAGTGGAGCAGGCATATGAAGTGTTGAGAGACGATATACAAAGGGCAGTGTATGACGTAGAGACAGAGAAGGAGGCGAAAGACCTGTATAAGCCATCGTGGCTGGGAAAAGGACAGGGCGCAGGAAGGAATGGGTGGAGATGGGTTCTCGTACAAAACAGCTGGGAAGAAGGAGGAGAAGAGAGAGGAGGGGAAAGGGAGTGAGTGGGGAGAGGCGGGAAGGAGAAACAGAAGTAAGTTGTTGGAGTCGATGGGGATGGTAGGGACTGGAAGGATGCTCAGACCCTCGCTCTGCTCCAGAAGTACAAAGAGATGTGCGAGGGAGTTTGAGGAATCGGAGTCATTGTTGATCCCAAGAACAAAGCTATAAATCTCAACAATCCTCCCTCCCTGCTTCCTCTGCTGCTTCCTCATCCTCCTTCTTCCGCTCTCTCTCAAAACAGGGCGGAGGTCCCCCGAAGTGTTCAGATGAATGAGGGCAAAGTAAGACATGTTCGCGAACGCACATGCAGGTAGTAACCACAATACCTACAACTACAACAACAGCAGCAATAGCGGCAGTCCTCATCCTCTTTCTCTCCTCCTTGTCTTCGGAGGACCCTATGTTTGGTTTTCAAACAAGGAGAAGAACACATACATTCCTTCGCAATCTTCTTCCTCTTCCTCCTCTTCTCTCCTCTTCATCTTCTTCTTCCTCGTCCTCTTCCTCCGCTGCCTCCTCTGGCTCTCTATTCTTTTCTTGAGGATGACGATGGTTGAGATTGGGAAGAACCGCCACCTCCAAAGAGAAAGAATAGAGAGCCAGAGGAGGCAGCGGAGGAAGAGGACGAGGAAGAAGAAGATGAAGAGGAGGAAGAAGAGGAGGAAGAGGAAGAAGATTGCGAAGGAATGTATGTGTTCTTCTCCTTGTTTGAAAACCCAAACATAGGGTCCTCCGAAGACAAGGAGGAGGAAGAGAAAGAGGATGAGGGACTGCCGCTATTGCTGCTGTTGTTGTAGTTGTAGGTATTGTGGTTACTACCTGCATGTGCGTTCGGCTTGAACATGTCTTGCACTTTTGCCCTCTCATTCATCTGAACACTTCGGGGGACCACCCTCCGCCCTGTTTTGAGAGAGAGAGCGGAAGAGAAGGAGGATGAGGAAGCAGCAGAGGAAGCAGGGAGGGAGAGATTGTTGAGATTTATAGCTTTGTTCTTGGGATCCAACAATGACTCCGATTCCTCAAACTCCCTCCGCCACATCTCTTTGTACTTCTGGAGCAGAGCGAGGGTCTGAGCATCATCTATTCCAGTCCCTACCATCCCCATCGACTCCAACAACTTACTTCTGTTTCTCCTTCCCGCCACTCCCCCACTCACTCCTTTCCCCTCCTCTCTCTTCTCCTCCTTCTTCCCAGCTGTTTTGTACGAGAACCCATCTCCACCCATTCCTTCCTGCGCCTGTCCTTTTCCCAGCCACGATGGCTTATGCAGGTCTTTCGCCTCCTTCTCTGTCTCTACGTCATACACTTCCCTTTGTATATCGTCTCTCAACACTTCATATGCCTCACTCACTTTGATGAACGCCTTCCCTGCGTTCGGATTCGAACACCTATCAGGATGCACCAGCAACGCCTGTTTTTTATATCCTTTCTTTATCTCCGCATTCGTTGCTCCCTTGTCAACACCAAGTAATTTGTACAACGACTTTTCTGACAATAAAAACTCAATTAAACTGTCAGGACTCTCCATTGAATATCCCTGGAAGCATTAAGAAAAGAAACCACAAAGAACAATATTATCACAATTGCTGCTCAACACATATGCATCAATACACACACATCATTCCCTCATGTCTTGACTCACTGTTTGTATTTATATCTTGACATTAATTTCGTTTTTGTTTGTACTTTTTCATAATAGAGTAATTTTTTTTCGTTGTCAAATATTACTCGAGAAATAACATATTTAACCAAAGATCAAACGCATCATAATGAGTCTTCACATATATCAATTCATACATTTGCCATAATACACATCTGCATACGAATGAGGCACTAAACAGCAATCTTATGAAGATCAAGGGAGAAACGAATGTAAGCTAGATTTTTTCATTTTTTCTCTAGGTCCTGTATTAAAGGAGGTACTTTGACCCTTAAAGGAGGTACCTTGACCCTTTGCATCAATGGCATCCACGCGCAGTCATGAATCTTAACCAGTCTGTCTAAAATTCATAGCTGCAGCTTCATTACGAGGTACTTTCAGTTTTTCTGGGTCTTTCATCATTCTTTCAGCTAATACAACCAGTTCATTTAGATCTTCGATCTCCTCACTCTTGAAGCACAATATACATGTACTTCTATCAGGCGCATCCGAGAAGTAGAGTTCCTACCGAGGGGGATACAAAAAATGTTTCTTGGTTGTTCCTTTAAGCCTCATAGATCTCAGCAACATGTTGATCAATAAGGTAGGAGATCATCTCCCTCTTACTAGCCTTTAGGGAACTGCCAAGAAATTTGTACCTATTACGGTGTGGACTCCACATCCATCCATGCCTAGGTCTGTGACGACGATCAAGAGTTGTTTCTGATGACTTCATGGACATAGGGTGCCATCATCACAGAAGCTCTTAACCATTCCGTCAAACAGTCTTGGGCCATCCCCTGCGGACCTCATCGATGACTCTTGCACACGTCCCAGCCCTCTTTAACTTCAAGGACGCTTGACCTCCCCTGATTATAAGGATGTAATTCTTTGAAAAGGTGACGAGTCCATGTTGTTCATGAGACCACTCGGCAGAGGATTCATGGGACGGTCATCTAGTGGTACAACGGTAATAAAGTCGATGCAGCCGTGCCCCTCACCAGCATCACCACGTATACATTTAGTGGGGACGCCAAGAAACACAGCGTCCACATGGGTGCTTGGACGCTACGTTTCTCAGCAGTTAGCTTGTGGATACAGTTCGCAATATTCGGGATATCAAAAGCTTCAACTAAGTGTTCTGGAGTCCCTCCATTTCACCTTGCGGATCGAGATTGGTATATCACTAATTACACACTGAAGCGGACCACGGCTGCTATGTTGCCATCGAGTCATGCGATGCACAGGGACAGTGGTTTTTTTTGTTTCATCAGAAATTTTTTAATAACCTTAATCTTTTAATTGGACTTAAACATCTCTTCATGCTGTCGAGATTATTTACACTGTTTTTTATTCAAATTATACCATATCTCAGAGAAAATACAAAAGAATCATACGTGGTTGGAGAATTAAGAGCTTAAGAATCGATGAGTACGTACATCCATATTATACAAACTTCACGTTCCAAGTGCTTTGTTTACGATGAAGAACAACAAACACATAAGAAAGAGAAAGAAGTTTCAAAGACAGAGAAAGACGTTTCAAATAACTGAGGGTCAGCACAAATAATAAATCCTTCGCATCCTCATTCTGAGAACATGGTTATGAAATACGACCGAAGAGGAAGGAACTCTTGAAGAGTTTTCGAGTTAACGGGGAGAAATAAAACCTAACTATTTTAACTCAATGGCTTTGGCAAATAAGGCACGCACTATGTGAACGCTTAGCCTCATGAAGCAAAGATCACTAAAAGAAAGAAAAATATACAAGCGTTTTCAATTTGAAATACAGATAGCCCAGTTCAGCCCGGGAGTGGACTTGGTGCTGGTGTGAATCACACACTCCTCACGCCCTCTTCACGTCGTATATGTAGCACACTCTTCATACCCTCTTCCACATCGTATATGTAGGATGATCAGTACAAATAGAGACACATTTGAATGAGGAAGCATATGCCAGAAACCAAGGATGTGTCGGCACAGAGGGCGGTATGACAAGAGTAATTTACATGTATAACGAGGGAAAGGAAATAAAATAAAATGAAACGGAGCAAAACGAAAAGAACCAAAACAAAACGAAAATAAAAAAGAAAAGTCAGCAAAAATGATAAATATGGACGAAAATACAGTTACAGGTGATAGTTGATGATAAGAAATGAAATGAAACAAGATGAAGACGAATGCTAGGAACTCAGTTATTCAGCCTGGGGTTGTGAGGGGGGAGACAAATTGGTGGAAAGCGAGGCAGGGGCAGTGGGAGTGAGGGAGTAAGCAGATAAGAGGGGTTGCTGAGGCAAGTATGCATGTGTGTGTGGTTGGGGAGGGGAGGGAAAGGTAGGGTCCTAGGGGTTATTGAGGCGCAGGACTGTGCGACTGAGACTGAGCCCTGAAGGAGAAAGCGGGGTGAAGTGCGTGAATGGACATGATCCATTCCCAGAGGGTGTCTCCCCGTTGAGTGCTCATTAGCATTGAGAGTACGTCCACTCACGTTGAGTGCTCTCTCATTGACTGAGAGTGCGCCTACCTTATGCCCACTCACCACATGAGAGTTCAGTGTATGTGTGTTTGATCCCATGCCCATCGCATGAATATACTCAGCTGGTGTTAAGTGCGGAGGAATAGGCAACCCACCTGCAGAAGAGAGAGGGGTTTGCTCAGATGCTGAAAGGCAAGGAGCCGAAGAAAGGGCTCCATCTATGGAGACTCCTCCTACTGCTCCAACTCCTACTCGCCCTACTCCTGCCCCTATGCTCTTTCCCCTACTACTGCTCCCCCTACCCCTCCTACAATCCCATTCCAACTCTGGCTGCCAGCCTCTCTTGGGAATATATCTCCCACTCGATTCTCCCCTTCGTCCCTATCTCCTCTAGCTCTTTCGGCCTTTCCTTCCCTTTCGGCCCCTCCTTCTCTTTCCGTTCGCCCATCTACTGATGTCTCAGACGTCTTTATGTCTGATTTTGGAACATGATGAACGGGGAGACCGAGGAGAGGGGAGTGGGAGGACAGGGGCGTGGAAAAAGAGCTTACTAGAGGGCCCAGGGAAATAGGGTGGGATGGGAAGGGGAACGTCGAGAGAGAAGAGGAGAAGGGTGGGGGGAGAGCGTTTACGTAAGAAGAGAGAGAGGAGGAATGGGAAGTGGAAAGGGAGGGAGGGAGGGTAGATGCCGGCAATAAGAGGGGGCGGGAGTAGGGATGGAGGGGAGGGTGAACGGAGGACTCAGGGAGGCCATGAGGGAACAGAGAGGGATAGAGGGAATGGGGAACGTATGGAAAGGGAAGTACAGACGCTCTAGGGGGAGACGTCGAGGAGGGAGGGGGAAATGAGGGAAGGGAAGAGGAGGGGGGCGTAGAGGAGGAGGAGGAAGCGGAGGAGGACGAAGAAGATGAAATATAAGAAGAAGAAACGGGAGATATGGAGGAAGGGAGAGAGGAAGAAAGATGTGCAATAGAGGAGACGGGGGTGGAAGTGGAAGAAGAAGAAGAAGAGGATGGAGAAGATGGAGAAGAAGATGAGGAGGAAGAAGAGGGAGATGAAGAAGGAGGGTAGACCATAGCACTCTGTGTCATCAAGAATGAGAGAGAGGAGGCGGTAGGGAAGAGAGATGAAGCGAGGGCGGGGTGGGAGCAGAAGAGAGGAGGAATGAGAAGAAGATGAAGGGGTAAGAGAAGAAGAGGAAGAAGAAGAAGAGGAGGTG
The DNA here is from genome assembly GCA_035043665.1 of Drosophila quasianomalipes. Lineage (NCBI taxonomy): Eukaryota > Metazoa > Arthropoda > Insecta > Diptera > Drosophilidae > Drosophila > Drosophila quasianomalipes. Next base: position 5,819 of record JAWNMU010000603.1, on the reverse strand, counting down.
GAGGAGGAGGAAGAGGAAGAGGAAGAGGAAGAAGAAGAGGAAGAGGAAGGAAGGGTGAAGGAAAAGGAGGAGGAAGAGAAAGGAGATGAGTGAACTGTAGGGTAAGGATGTGGAAGAGAGGTAGAGGGTGGGTGTGAGGAGAGAGAGAGGGAGGGGAGGGAGGAAAGGGGTACTGGGAAGGGAGGAAAGGAAGAGGAAGGGAGGAGAGGGGGAGGGAGGCATTAGGAAGAGAAGAAATATAGGGCTTCGATGAGGGAGATCTGGAGAAGGGGGAGGCGAGGAAGGGGGACTTCGAGGAGAGAAGGGAAGAGGAGGGGGAAGATGATGAAGAGGAAGAAATTTGGGAGAGGGAGAAGAGGGAAGAGGGAGAGGATGTGGCGAGAGAAGATGAGAGGGAAAGCGGAAGAGGAAACGTGAGAGAAGGTAAGAGGTGGGAAAGAGTGGGAGAGTTCGAAGAGCGAAGGGGAGACTTAGAGGAAGAAAGGAGAGGGAGGTGGAAGAAGATGTGGCAGGGGAAGGGAGGGGTAGAGAGACAGAGGAAGGAAGAGAAGAAGGCAAAGAAGAAGGGAAGGAAGAAGAGAAGAGAGAGGATGGAACAGAAGACAACGAAGACGAGGACAGATGCATTGAAGGTGAAGTGAAAAATCCTTCTCCTCCTCCTCCTCCTCCTCCTCCTACATGAGTAAACCTCTCTTGCGTCGATGTCCACTGTTCTCCCTTACCCTCTTGCCCCCTCCCGTCTCTCCCCCACTATCCCGCCTCTCATTCTCCTTCTGTTTCCTTCCCCCGCTTTCCCTTCCTTTCTTTCCTCCTCCAATCGCTATCTGTCCTAGTCCTAGTCCTTTTTCCTCGTTCCTGCTTCTCTTCCCTCTGCCCACTTTCCTCTCTAATGCTTGTTCTTTCCCTCCCTTACCCCTCCCCATCCTTCTCCCTCATCCTTCCCTGTGGCTCCGCTCCTCCTCTCCGCCTCCTCCTCTTCCTTCTTCGTCCTCCTCCTCCTCCCCCTCTTCAATCGCCTCTCTCACCGGAGGCGATAGATGTCAACACGCTAGGATAGGTCTGCCCTTTCTCCTCTTCTTTCCCCTTCCTCTTTCCCTTCCCTCTGCCCTTCTTTCCCGCTTTCCTCTTCAGAAGAGGGGAAGGCACCAAGGTAACTAGTGAGATGATCGGAAGGAAAAAGAAGAGGATGAGGAGATTGCCCCTTGTTCAGTCTGCCTCGATATTCCCACCCTCCTCCCACCCCTCCTTCTCCACTTCCTGTGCTTGACTGACCGAAGGCCAACATCTGCTGTTGTTGCTGCTGTTGTTGTTGTAGTCTCATCTGCATCAAATGTTGGTGATTCCCATTAGGAGACAGAGAGTGTGACAAGGACTGAGCTAGAAAGTGGTGGTGGAGAAGAGGGAGGTGTCGTCGGTCAAATCGGACCTGAATTCCGAGTGAAGGAGCAGGTGGGGGTGTAGTTGGAGGCAGAGAGATGTGAGCCTGGGCCTGCGAGTAGAACGCCTTCGCTTTCTCTATATCCTTTGGGAGAAAGCTAGAGTAGGAGGGAGATACGGAGACCAAGGGAAGGGGGAGGGGGAAGGATCTCGCACGCATAACAGTGACACTTATTCATAGCGAAGCTCTTATTCTCTGCATTTTCCCTTCTCTCCCGCCTCTTCTCTCCTTCCCCATCGCTGGCCTCTGCTGCTTCATTCTCTCCATCCTTTGCTTCTGAGAAGGAAATATGATTGAGAATAAAGATCTCGTCCATTTCCTTAACCTCGCTCTCTCCTCCCTCTCCCTCTGCCTCTCCCTCTCGCTCCCTCCCCTTCCGCTCCCTCTCAGTCTCATCATCTCTTCCTCCACTGCTAGCAGCAAGAGGGAAGTGTTTCTCTTTAGAACAGAACGGAAAGAGAGCGAGGGAACGAGGAGAGACGATTTGCAAGGGGAAAGGGAATTGGGGGAGGAGGAAGGGGGAGGGTGGATGCGGACGAATGGGAAAGGGAGACGGGAGAGGAAGATGGAGGGAGGAGAGAATTCTGATGAGAGGGACGGGGCAAAAGGGGGAGAGAGAGGCTAAGGAGGGAGAGATATGGAGGAGAGGAGAGAGGAGAAGAGAGAGAGGCCGAGGGGGAGGCACCCGACGGGATGAAGAGGAGGAAGACAAGGAGGATCCATATCCTGCTTGAGCCTCCGCTTCCCCGCTCCTCTGCTATACTCATCCTGTGAATGACCGACCAACACCGCTCTTCTTCTCTCAGCCCCTCCTCCTCCCTCCTCAGCTCCAGCCCTTCTCCCTTCCTTCTCCCTCCGTCTCTCTTCTCTCGCTTTCCCTGGCTCTTCCTTCCCTCTTCCCTTCCCATTCCCTCCTCTCTGTTTGTTTCCCGTCCGCTCTCTCTTTTCTCTCACCCCGAAGCGTGAACAAGTAGAGGAGGACGGATGAGGAAGGGAGAGGGAGGGAGTAGGAGAGAGAGTGCCGGGGGAAAGGGTGGTATATGTAGGAAGAATCGGCGGAGGAAGAGAAGGAGAGGGGGGAAGAAATGTTTGGAGAGTCAGAGGAGGAGGAAGGTAGGAGGAGGGAGGAGGGGGGAGAAAGGGGAGATGGGCGAGAAGGGACAACGAGAAGTGGAAAGAAAAGGAGAAAGAGGAACAGGAGGGCGGAGGGAAGAGAGGAGGAGGTAGGGAGTGTGCGTGTGGGATTCCAATAACTGAATAGTTGTGATTTTATAGGCCTCTTCTTCTCTTCTTTTTTTTTTGAAATCTAGTCATTGGGGTATTCACCATAGAGGAGGAAGAGGAGGAGGACGAAGACGAAGACGAGGAGGAAGAGGAAGGGGAAGAGAAAGAGGAAGGGAACAGAAGAAGAGGAGGATGAAGACGCTGAGGGGAGGAGGAGAGGGAAGAAGGAGGGAAGTAGTGGATGTCACAAAAAAAGAAGAGGAAAAAGGGGAAGAAGATGAAGGAGAAGAAGACTGGTTTGACTGGATGTTGGAGGAAGAGGAGCGTGAGAGGAGAGAGCGTATGGGGGAAGGGAAGAAGAAGAGAGAGGGAGGTGGGGAGGAAGAGAGAGGGGTAACTGGTGATTGAGGGAGAGGCAGAGGGATGAAAGGGCGAGGCGACGCAAGAAGAAAGAAAGGGAAAAGGAGAAGTGACGGATATAGAGGGAGAGGAAGAGGAGGCCGGCGGAAGATGCGAGTGCCGTAGGGGTGGAAGGGAATGGAGAGGAAGATGATGCAGAGGAGGAAGAGGAGGAGGCAGAGGAGGAGGAGGAGGAGGAGGAAGAGAGGAAAGGAGAAGAGTGGAGTGACGGCGCAAAGGACAATAGCACGGTAGACTGTACGTGCGAGAGAGAGGACACTCAGCTCCATTCCATCCGAGAATAGGGTTAGGATGGATGCCTTCCACAGACCCCTTTCTGACCCCATGTGAGCAGCGTGGCCTTCACTTCTGCTCTGCACGGGGTCAACATGCTGCAAATGCATGGGGAAGGAGAGGGGAAAGGGAGGGGAAGGGGAGGGGGAAGGGGAGGGGGAAGGGGAAGCAGAAGAGGAAGGGGTGGGCAAGAGAAGGAGAAGGGGAATCGAGTTGGAAGACGAAGAGGAACACGAACAAGGCTTGGTTTGATGAAATGAGAGAAAGAGTGGAGGAAGGCGTAGAGTCGAAGAGAAACAGGGAGCTAACGAGAGGGGGAAAGAGGGAGAGGGAGAGGAAGAGGGAGAGGAAGAGGGAGAGGAAGAGGAAGAGGAAGACGAAGAGGAAGAGGAAGAAGAAGAGGGACAAGCGAAAGGAAGGAGGAAGGAAGCAGAGAAGAGAGAGGAAAGTTCAAATAAGAGGCAGATATGACTGAGTCAGAGACAGACGATTGTAGGTGGTTGAGGAGGAGGCAAAGGAAGAAAGAGTCGAGGAGTGCAGCAAGGGGGAGGGGGGGAGGTTGGGGGACGAGGAAAGGAAAGAGGAAAAGAAAGAAGGGAAAGAGGGAGGAGAGGAAGGAGGAGGAAGCTGGAGGCGGAGGAATGGAAGAAGAGGAGAAGAGAGAAGGACTGAAAGAATAGAGGAAAATATCTGGGGAAAGGAGGCGGATACTGCAGGAACGGATGAAGAAGAGGAAGAGGAAGCCGAAGAGAGTCGACTGAGAGGCAGGGAGAAGGGAGAAGAGGAAGAGGGAGAGGAAGAGGAAGAGGATGATTATGAACAATGGGATCGCAAGCAGGCGGAGGGAGAGGAAAGGAAGGGGAGAAAGAGGAAGGGAGAGAGGGAGAGGGAGAGGAAGAAGAAGAGGAAGAGGAAGAGATTGAAAGGAAGGGAGAGGTTGAAGTGGATGGGGATGAGGAGGAAGAGGAAGAAGATAGAGAAGATGAAAATGAGGAGGGGGAAGGGAAGGAAGAGGAGGGAAGGCGAGAGGAAGAACGAGGGGGAAGGGAAGAGATAGAGTCCAAAGCGTCTGCAAGAGAGAGAGATAGACGAAAGAAGGGAGGACATGAAAGAGATAAGGAGGAAGGGAGGGGGGAGAAGAGGGATGGAGAGGAAGAGAGGGAGGATGCAGATGAGAGAGAGGGAGATGAAAGGGAGGAGAGAGCGCGGGAGAGAGAGGGACAGAGCGGAATGAAGAGAGGGCGTTTGCAGACTGAGGGGAGACTGGGGACAAGGGGAGGGAGAGAGGGAGGGGGAGAGGGGGGAGAAGAGAGAGAGGAAGGAGAGAAGGAGGAGGATTGGGAGATAGACGGGATGGGTGGGAGCAAAGGGTCGGACAAAGGCGTCGGGATGGAAGAGAGACAGGAGGTGCGCACAAAAGAGGGAAGAAAGGTGGGTGACATGAGAGAAAGAAGAGCCTCTGTCTTTCTCTCTTTCTCAAATCAGGGAAGGAGAGGGACAAGGGAAAGAAGAAGGAGAAGTTGAAGGGGAGGGGGAAATGGAAGGGGGGCGGAAGTCGAAGGGGTGGGCCGAGGGTCATTATGGGTGGGCAGAAGGGGGGCGGGGAAGAAGAAAGAGCACCAGTGCCTTTGTGTGTGTGCTTGTGTGAGCTGCACATAATGTGAGCCTGAGAGAGAGAGGAGGACAGAAGAAGTAGGACCGAGGGGGTGGGAGGAGGAGGGAAGAAGATAGAGGAGAGCGACGGCAAAGAGCTCAAGCAAGATCATAATCGAAAAGGAGAACACACTGCATTCCCTGAGCTCCCTCTCCGCCTCTCCCTCTCTCCGCCCTCTCCCTCTTCCTCCGCCCTCTCCTCTTTCCCTCCGCCCTTCCCTCTCTCTCCGCCTTCACTCTCTTTTCCCCACCCTACTCTCGTCTTTCTTTTTCCTCGAATTATTTTGAAATTGTTTCTTCAATTTGGATGTTCTTATAAGAGCAGAGGAGGCAGAAGAAACAATCCTAGGGGGCAGAGAGAGAATGGAAAGAGAAGAGTAGATGATGAGGAAGGGAGAGAGAAGAGGACGAGAGAAAAGATTAAGGCCAGAACCCAAGAACGTAAGAGGGAAGAGGAGGCGAAGGACGGGCGATAGGACAGGGGAGAGGGAGGAAGAAAGCATTCCAAAAAGAAATACTCTGAAAAGAAGGACAGGAGTGGGGACAGGAGGGAGAGGATGCTGAAGGGGAAGGGGAAGGGGAGGAGGAGGAGGAGGGAAAGGGAAAGGAGAGGGAAGGGGGGGAAAGAAGGGGTGGGCACAATGACATGTGAGAATCCAGAAAAAGGCGAAGAGGAGGAGAAGCGGATGAGGTGGAAGAGAAGGAGAAGGAAGAGGAGGAGGAAGAGGAAGAGGCCCAGTCAGAAAAGCGTAGTAAGAACAAGGGGAACTTCAGATTGAACAAAGCGCACTCCTCTTTCCTCTTCCTCTTC